>CABHPP010148710.1:0-41902 GCA_902168425.1 Peromyscus attwateri
CCACCTCCACCACTACCACCACCACCTCCACCACCTCCACCACCACCACCACCACCACCACCACTACCACCACCACCACCACCATATGTGGATGCATTCTTTTCAGAGCTGGTAGTGGCACTGAACTTGCCTAACGGAGTCCATGGGCCTCTGAAAGTAATACACCTTCAAAACATAAAGGGGCACTGCAAAGGGACACTGCGTACCCTGAAGGCATTGGGGAACTTTTCTTCTCAGTTTTAAACTCTTTTGTATGGCTGGATTAGCTTTAGACTAGAAAAGAAAAGAAAATGCAAAACAAAACAAGCCCTTTCCATCTTCAGGCCACAGCATGAGCTATGTCCACAGCCACCCCCATATGCCTGCTAACGCTGGTTTTTGACCAGGGGAGGAAACCCTTTGAGGATACAGTGAGGCATTGCTCTAAGTCTGCATACCGGCAAAGGGAGCAAATCATGCAACAAGAAACACTGGTCTAAGTTACACAACTGAGACAGCAACAGAAAAACATAGAAGTCTTTTGATGGACTGCTGAGGGGTCATCTGGAATCCGGCCTGTAGCAGCCACGCTGCTTATCACACCCCTGAGCATGAGAAGTGACGGAGCCCCTTCACGAAGAACACACAGTCTTAGAAAGGCATTTCATTCCCCCAAACAAGTACTAGAGACGGGTGGAAGAAGAACAAACAGTTCTGATAGCCAGATAGGAGACCCACAGAGCGGCTCTCGGGAGCAGCTCTCTTGGGGAAGATTCTGGAGAGAGAACAACAGTGGGGTGGGAACGGTAATAATCTCAGCAGAAGGCCCAGCTGGGTCATTAAGTTGAGAGATCATCAAATCTTGGGTCTAGACTCGGGCAGGCAGGTCAGGTTCCCTGGAGAAAATCAGACATCTTCAGTAGGGTGAAACCCTTACTGTCAGCATTCTGAAGGATGAGTAAGGACTTTGGGAGGGTAACTTAGCATCTGCATTCATAACTGGTACCTAGTATCCATAAATCCACAAATTCCATTTATGATCTCTAAAGAATATGTCTTCAGCACCTGTACTGCTGGCATGTACCCATAATTCCAGATACACTGGAGGCTGAAACAGGATTGTCACCCTGGGTGACATAGAGAGAGATTCAGTCTCGGTTTCTTTCTTAATTAAACAACTAGATTATACAGCTCAGTGGCAGAGTACTTTCCTAATATTTAGGAAACTCTGGCTCAATCCTTAGTACTAACACACACACACACACACACACACACACACACACACACACACACGATACATGTATAAATAAATCTTTGATATTTTGCTGATGTGGATAAGGGTTCTTGCCTAACAGTCTGAATGGTGTGTCTAGCTGCCTCCCCAAGTCTCTCACTGCCCCGGGCAAGGATTCAGGAATTTTAGACATGACCTCACTATGTAGCTCCCGCTGACCTGGAACTCACTGTATAGAACAGGCTGGCCTCAAACTCACCGAGCTGCCTACCTCAGAGATTAAAGGTGCGTGCCACCACAACTGGCTTCTTAAACTCTGCCAATCTTTATCCAACTCACGTTATTTCTACCTCTTCCCTGAGTTACCAAGAAACTGCAGGGTATGGGGGCTATGCATTGACAATTCCATCAGATTAGGAGACCATCATGTGAAGTTTGCCAAGTCTGCAGAAGCCCCCAAACAAGGGAAGGTGTGAGAGGGCCAGCTCTAATTGTGCAACCTTGGGGTGGGGCTGAGGTTCTACAGCACTAGCCAGCCCCCAGGAGACACCACAGCATTGGTCCCAGCATCCTGTTCACCGACTTTACCACACTAATGTTTTGTTGCTCTTCTTTCTACAACCTTGCAGCGCGATACTTGAGGACAAAATTCCTCTTACTGTCTCCTCAGTGGGGTTTCACGAGGAAACAAGTAGTTTGTTTAACATCTCATCCCCACCCTGGAATCTCCATTCATTATTCAGTTACCTCAATCTGGCTCCCTCTTCTTGTTCCCACTGAAAACCCTTATTGTCACTGGGCTAGTGAATTTCTCTTCATTCTCAGTACGTTTTAATACTGTGGCCAAATATGTTTCCAGATCCAAACTCAAAGCTGAGTGTCAGAAGATTGCTTCGAGATTCAAGTAACAGATAGAGGGACCCCTCTCTGCCCTCAGGTTACAAAGCCCAGGGAGACTCCGCAGAGCTAGTCGCCTGCTAAGAGTGCTATTTGCTTTTGACTCCAGACCTCTTTGACTCCACGCTAGAGTTTCCCTTACATCTCAGGCCAAGCCTTCATCATCTCTGCCAAGTTCTGTACTGCTGCCCAGCCTCAGATGCTGGAGTGCACAGTCTTTATTCTGGCCCTCTCTGCCATCATGCATCTGCATTCTCTGTGGTGAGCTCATCTATAGCGTTACATAATACATACATTCAGAATGTTTGTGCCATGCTCGGCTGCTTCTTGGAACCCCAGGCATGGGATACCCACCTAAAGCCTGGACCACCTTCACTTGGATCCCTCTTTGGAGTCTCAAAATGAACAAGTAGAAAGGGAGTGCACTAACCTCCTTTACCCAAGGCCCTCATGGACTCCTTTGGGCAGACTTTTCTTTCTCACCCGCCAGTTCCCAAATAACTAACACAGAGACTTAATAATTATAAATGCTCGGCTGAAAGTTCGGGCTTATTACCAACTAGCTCTTACAACTTAACTTAGCCCATTTCTATTAGTCTACATATTGCCATGTGGCTCTTGGCGTTATCTGTCCTCCAGCATGCTCCCTCTGCATCTCCTTGGGACTTCTCTGACCCCATCCTCCTTCTTCCCAGCATTCTCTCTGGCCCAAAAATCCTGCCTAACTTGGCCAATTAGCTTTTTATTAACAATGAGAGGAGCACATTTTCACAATGTGCAAAAGGATTATTCCACAGCAGACTCCACTCTACCGGTGTCACTAAATCCAGTCTCCAGCATCAACCCATCACCTGGTGCAGGGGTTGGAGCCCCTGAAACATGGTTGTCAAGTCTCCACTTCTCCATAACCTCACCACCACCAGAGCTCCAGCTGCCATCCACTTCATCCGGGCTACAGAGAAAGTTCCCAGCACTCCCCATTCTCCAGTTTCAGGTGAATCCAGACTCCACCCCAGTGTGGCGGCAAGAGAGGCTTTTCCAAACATCGCAGCAGAGAGACACGTAGGATTTCCCTTAGAGTCAAATTTATCCAGCGCACATGTCATGACATCTAACTATGACCTTATTCTAACCGCTGGGGAGCCAACAGAAGGAAGAACACAAAATTCCTCTCTCATAGAGAGCTTGTGTTTTGCCCTGAGTACAAAGACACTCCCTGAACTGGCTCTGTCTTCTTCTTCTGTAGCTCAATGCCCCTTGTGGATTGCTTTCCCATCACCAACACATTCCAGATGCTTTAGACCCACCCTGAGCCCAAACTTTTACTCCGTAGCTCTTTCTCTTCTTTCCTGTCAAGAAAACTTCTGCTCCTCTGGATAATTTCTCACCCCTCCACTCTACCCAAATGCTACTCCCAAAAGCAGTGGTTTCCAACCTTCCTAATGCTGTGATCCTTTAATATAGTTCCTCATGTTATGCTGACCCCCAACCATAAAATTATTTCATTGCTACTTCATACCTGTAATTTTGCTGCTGTTACGAATCATAATGTAAATATCTGATATGCTGGACATCTGATGTGTGGACCCCTTCCCCTCCCCCACTATGAAAGGGTTGGTCGACACCAAGGGTCTCAACCCACAGGTTGACAACCTCTACATTAAAGAGTATTTCCTGACCGCTCCACCACAGTTATATCCCACGCTGCTCTAGCCTGTGATCCTCGCCGTCTTTTCTTAAACTCACTGTAATCTGAATGTTTCTCTTTTCCCTTGTCTCCTACCAGCCCTGCCCCTAGAAACTAGAACTGAAGTTGCATGATGGCAAGAATTGTTGCCATGCTTGATAGTCCATGGCATAGAACAGAAACCTAATATGTTCATGAATTGAATGAGTAAGTCAAAGGCTACTTCAAGCAAAGAATCAAACAAGATCGAATGCAACCAATATCGACTGACTCGCAGGGAGTGGCTAAGCTGGCCTCTAACAGTATCTTACTCCATATTATCTCTCTCCAGTTTGGAAGGGAGAAGCATGAAACCAATCAACTAGCCTAAAGACATCCCACTTCTTGGTGTCACAACCAAAACTGGCATCATGGACACAGCAGATTTTAAAATACCTTTGTGCTAAGCATAAAGAAGTACAAATGGCCTCCTTCTCTCCTGAACTCAAAAAGGAAGTCTCAACTCTTTATTTTTATGTTCAAGGCTAGAGTTACTTATATTCAAAATGCACATGTTGTCCTGTTCCCGGCATCCAGTAATCTCTCTGAGAGTTAGCACTGCCCACCTCTATTGCATCCCCCACTATACCCAGCCCTGGTGGGTACTACCCAGTAAAGAGAGGAAAAGACAAATGAAGAATAGCCAGTGGGGTCATGAATGAATAGAATGAAGAATGAAAGGTCAATGTTATAGACATTTCTGGCAATAAATTGCAAAAATAATCAGTTGTTTAATGTTAAAAAGCTATTTGAGATATGTGTGTGTGTGTATGTATGTATGTATATATATATAGTGTATATATAGTATATACATATAACTATGAAGGATGTATTTGGCAACTTTCTTTTGGCTTTTACACCTTTCTTATGAATGCAGATCCCAGAAGAATGAACTCTTGGCAAGTGGAGTAGTTGATTTTCTGCAGGCATGGAGACTTCTGCTGGAAGTGAACGCTGGGTAAAGGAGGGGGATTGGAGGAGACTCAGGATTGCTGGAGCTGCTCTCTAAGTGATCCACACACAATTAAATGAAGCACAACACTCCAGCTTTTAGGGAAAATTATATTGATCTACTATGACTTCACCACCTCTTTTCTAAGACTTATTTCTAGATTTGGGAAGTGCACGTCTGTTTTCTCATTTGGGCTGTGATTTAAGGCCTAGGCCAGACTGTTCCAATAAGCTCACTGATCACCATGTCATCACAATCTGAGAAGCATCAAGTTCAGTCACCCCAAAAATATCATCTCCATGACTTGTTAGAATATCATCATTAATGAGTTCTTGAACCTTAAAGATTTCCAAAATTTAAAAGACTCTGTGATTGAAATACAAAATTATAAAGTCATGCTAAATGTGTGTGCGCACGCGCACGTGTGAGACACACACACACACACACACACACACACACACACACACACACATGCTCATATGTATGAGTGCACAGGAATGGAAGCCAGAGGTCTGTCATTCTTCGGGTTCTGTATACCTTGGTTTTTTGTTGGTGGTGGTTTTGGTTTTTGTTGCTGTTGTTGTTGTTTGTTTGTTTGTTTGTTTTATAGTCTCATTGGTTTGGAGCTTAATGATTCATCTAGGCTAGCTAGTCAGCAATTCCCAGGGATCCACCCATGTCTGACTTCCCTGTACTCAGATTCCAGGCACAGGCCATGATGACTGGCTTTTTTATATTGGTTCTAGAGATTGAACTCAGGTCATCATCATACTTATGCAACAAATATTTTACCAACTGAGCTATCTCTCTAGCTTAAAAATACTAAACTTATAAGGCTCCACCCACAAACATTTTCGTTTGTTTTTCGAGGTAGCCTTTCTATTTGACTCCAACTGGCTGCCCTGATATTTGCTATGTATCCCAGGCCTCTAGCATGTGAAACTCCACCTGCCTCAACCTTCCAAGTGCTGGGATTGCAGTCATGTATGATCACAACCTGCTAATGCCCAACTCTTTATCGTTTTTTTTTCCAAAGTGTGCTCCTCACAACCCTAGTTTCAGCAGACATTCTATAGGAATTAAATCTATTGAAGTTTTTCTAAAAATCAGGTTGGTTTTGAAAATGCTGCATGCTGTGCCTCTGATTCTAGACATTCACATGCACATAATAAACTAGGACTCTCAAAGGAAGTCCAACTCAAATAACTCTTAAGTGGTTCATAGAACAACACTTGAAGAAGCTGTGATAGTTACGTAGTTAACCAAGAATATGCTTGGCCAAATGAGCTTCCATATGTCCTCAGAGGAACTGAGGGGTTGAGAAAGGTAGTATGTAGGTGGTGATGTAAATTGACGGCAGCCACTATGGAAATCAGTATGGAGGTTTCTCAAAAAACTAAAAGTGGAACTACCACATGACCCAACTATACCATCTGGGTATACCAAAGAGCTCAAACTCCTACTACAAAGATCCTTGTACATCCGTGTTTACTGCTTCACTATTCACAACAGCAAAGATGGAGCATCTGACCAGATGTCCATCCACATATGAATGGCTAAAGAAACATCGGTGCATCTTCACAATGAAATTTTGTTCATTCATAAAGAAAAGCATCATCAAGTGCTGGGAAATTGATGGAAATATAAATCATACTGTTAAGCAAAATAAGACAGACTCAAAAAATACCATTTTCTAATCTTAGGTGCATGTCCTAGACTTCAATTTATAGATATGCATTTATGTATATATCTATGTACATATGTAAGTAGATAGATGATAGATAGGTAGGTAGGTGAACAGACAGCTAGTTAGATACGGTGTAGATCATGACACTAGAAAGGAGACCATGAGAAAGGAATAAGACATCTTGAGGAGGAAGATCGGGCAAGAGTGAACTATTTGTGACTGAAAACATTATTGGGAAACTGGAAAGAGACCATCCTGAGGAGGCCATGAAACAACATGGGAAAATAAAGAGAGAATCAATAAAAACAACCTGTGTCTGCAAATGCCGTGATGAAACCCATTGCTCTGTATTTTTATATACTAACTTAAAGATTAATTTCAAAAAGAGACAGGAAGGATGTCAAGTCAGATAAAGGGAGTTGAATTTTATCAATGCACTCTGTACACGTGTGTATAAATGCCATGGTGAATTTTATTAATAGGTA
Source organism: Peromyscus attwateri (assembly GCA_902168425.1). Classification (NCBI taxonomy): domain Eukaryota; kingdom Metazoa; phylum Chordata; class Mammalia; order Rodentia; family Cricetidae; genus Peromyscus; species Peromyscus attwateri. The sequence continues at coordinate 6,961 of CABHPP010148710.1, forward strand.
CAATTAACCCTTGTTAGCTGGGACCATGTCTGTCATAGAAGGTAGTCATGAAATACTGGTTGGTTGAATGTGTGTACGCATGTGTGTGCATGTGAACTGTATGTGTTTGCCTGTGTGTGTGTGTGTGTGTGTGTGTGTGTGCGCGCGCATGCGTGCACGTGCACACACCTGCACAGGTGTATTTAGGTCATGAAACTAGAGGGGGACCATAAAAGTAAGAGTTTTTAAGGAGGGAAAGTGAAAATGGAAAGGTGGTTATACAAAACGAAGCAGGTAGTGGAACTATTCTCCCCTGTCTTGCTTTTTGTTTTGTTTCAGATTGTTCATTTATTGTGACAGGGTCTCTGACTCTACTATACACTTGCTTAGGACTCTCAACATAGCACAGGATAGTCTCAAACTTGCCATGGTTCTCCTGAATACCAGAGTTACAGGTTTTGCTATGCCCGACATCCAAAATCTTTTTTTTTTTTTTTTTAATTCCGTATGGAACAAGTCTTTTCCTTTGCAAACCTACTTTGTATTTTTCATTAGATGAAGTTGACATTGCAGGTACAACTTCCCTTTCCTTGTTATAAGACTGAAAAATAAAGTCCCATGCAATGGGATGACTTAGCTGAGGTCAGGCAGGTCACTGCAGGCATCATGTACATGGATCCGATCCGCTAGTCCCAAAGCCAAAACCTTTGAGTGTGCTATACCCAAACTTCTATGGAGGGCTTAGTGTAGATGAAACACACCTTCCCTCCTCCACAAAACAGTCTCCTGCTGTAACCTGTACCCTTCACCTCCCCAAATCAAGAAATAACTTACAGATACTATGACCATTAGCATTCCTTTCCTTAGCATTCCATTGCCATCCTGCTTCACTTTTGCCTGATTTTTGTTTTAAAGAAAGCTTTGAGATGCACTTTAGACAACATACTGTTTACCCAGTTAACAGAAGTATCTCAATGATTGTTCGTATACAATTGTACAGGTATGCACAACCATGGCCGTGGTAGAGCGAAAAGACTTTGGTTTCATTTTGCGGTGCTGAGGATCAATCCCAGGACCAGAGACATCCCAGCCAAGGATTGTACCACTGACTCCCTTCTCCAGATCCTAAAGCATTTTCATCACCTCCGAAGGTGATAGCAGCCATTCTACTCACTCTCAGCACACACTAATCCAGTTTATGTCTCTATCGGTTTCTCTACTCTGGACTCTCATGCAAGTAGAATCACACAGACTCCTTCGATGCTTGCATCTGTCACTTAATAGTAATTTCAAGGTTCATTTAAGCTGTTAAATTTCACTAATGGTAGACAGACTGAATATTTCCAACAATCCTCTGGGAAATGAATTCCTCTACAAACAAATTCTTCCAAGCATGGCTCCTTCCAAGAAGTCATTTCAGAGGTCAGAGACGAATATTTGTTCAGAACCCAGAATGGCTCCTTCCAATTGCCTTGCAACTGCATTCCAACTGCCTCCTGCAAAATCTATCAGCCTACATTAGAATTTGAAAAGTGCATGAGTCTACCTGAGATTGTCTCCGAGTCCGCCACTCTTTGAGCTGACTGTACCGTGGAAGGTAATGGCTTGAGATTTCCTTATCCTGACTCTTCTGGCATAGAACACTGCCTCATGAACTGGTCCAGACTGTCAAGGTCTCACTAGTCCTGGGTCATGTCCAAGATAATTGAGTGAAAGTAGCCCCACACAGCCTCAGCAACAGGGAGTTGGTGATATGATGAGAAATGAGAAGTCCTGAAGCTTCAGCTTAGAACTAGACAGAGCTAGACTGTGGTGATATATTATGTTCCCCAATATATTGTGCACCCTAATAAACTTATCTGGAGTCAGAGGACAGAACAGCCACTAGATAGACATAGAGACCAGAAAATGGTGGCACACACGCCTTTAATCCTATTACTTGGGAGGCAGAAATCCATCCGGATCTCTGTGAGTTCAAGGCCACACTGGAAACAGCCGGGTATGGTGACTCACGCCTTTAATCCCAGGAAGTAATGGCAGGAGGCAGAAAGGTATATAAGGCGTGAAGACCAGGAAGGAGGCCTGGTTAAGCTTTTAGGCTTTTGAGCAGCAGTTCAGCTGAGATCCATTCCGATGAGGACACACAGGCTTCAAGTCTGAGGAAACAGGATCAGCTGAGGAATTGGCAAGGTGAGGTGGCTGTGGCTTGTTCTGCTTCTCTGATCTTCCAGCATTCACTCAAATAACTGGCATCAGGTTTGATTTTATTAATAAGACCTGGTAAGATATTTGCTACACTAGACAGAATCTAACCTCTGCCTCTCTGAGGTGGGGAGGGGAGAGAAGCAGTGTTCTTGGTTCAAATCCGTGTGTGTGTGTGTGTGTGTGTGTGTGTGTGTGTGTGTGTGTGTGTGTATGTGTGTTTCTTACCATTAGGGTCATTTTCAGAGACCCTTAACAGTTTGTTGTTATCCTAATAATTTTCTTAGGTTTCTCCATGAGGTAGACCAGCTAGTCTCCTTACATTGCCATACTTGAGGTCAACCCCACTACTATGTTTCCAACCAATAAAGCAAAGGAAATGTGTGTGTTGACAGAAAGCAAATCAGTAAGGAACCAAGATCAATCATCCTTGGCATTCCTGCTGAGCCTTTGTACAAAAGAGCAGTTGGGCAAGCCAGAGGGAAATAAAACATTATTACAATCAAGTTATTAATCCCACTTTTTTGCTTTAATGTTTCCATATGCATTCCTAGTTTTCAATAATTCTGGACATATATCCATTCTTTTACTCACTCCTTAGTTTTTCATTTTACTAGCACAGGAAAGCATTTATATTCAAATATATATAATATATATACATATTTATATACAGGCAAACAGAGATATCACACATAACATAACAGATTCACAAATAGTGATATGGACTCTGATTATTAAACAAACATGCATACAGATGTCAGAAGATACATTTATCGTATCTTCTGTGTATTTGTAAAATATGATTGATTATTCATGAATAAGAAAGCATTTTAAAGCATACTTTTTCTTTAGATATGCTGCTTTCAAATGTCGTATTTAAAATTTTGAATGAAAGCAGCATTTCAATTTCAATTGTTACCTTGCTGTGGAGAAACTCTTTCCTCTTTTTTTAATTGGAAATAGATTATTTTCTCATACACCGTGTCCTGATTATAATTTCCCCTCCCTCTACTCCTCCTGGAGTCTCCTGACTTTTCCTCCCCTCTGGATCTACTCCCTTTCTTTCACTCATTACAAAGGAAAAGGCCAGGCCTGTGGTGGTGGTGCACGCCTTTAATCCCAGCACTTGGGAGGCGGAGGCAGGCAGATCTCTGTGAGTTCGAGGCCAGCCTGGGCTACAGAGTAAGTTCCAGGATAGGCTCCAAAACTACATGGAGAAACCCTGTCTCGAAAAACCAAGAAAAAAAAAAAAAGGAAAAGGCCTCTAAGAGATAATAACAAAACATGACAAAATAAAATTCAATAATATGAAGCAAAAACTCTCATATCAAAGTTGGACATGGCAACCCAACAGGAGGAAAAGAGTCCCAAGAGCAGGCAATAGAGTTGGAGATCCACTCTTTCTCATAGTCAGGAGTCCCATGAAAAGGCTAAACTACTAGCTATAACACACATGCAGAGGACCTGGTGTAGATCCATGCAGGCCCTGTGCTTGCTGCTTCAGTCTCGTTCCCGCTCTCTTGCCCAGACTTGGGGTAGAGACTGAAGAAATTGAAGCATTTTCATCCCATATCTTTAAAGATTGTCCAGCAGGAAAGAATGTGGTTCTCTTTTAAGTTTTCAGAGGTTTAGGTAGAAAGAACGAAGATAATATTCAGAGTAATATAACAATGTGATCATTTTTTTTCATCTCTATGACTAAATTTACAATAAGTTAGGCCCCGCCTAAGTCTGCAACTGACTTGAGTCAACACATATCTTTCAATATAGAAAAAAATTTTTCATTCATATTTCAACTGCCTATAGAAATCGACTGAGATTATATTGTGCCTAAAAAATTTAAATGTGAGACCACAAGTTTCTGAAATAAAGAATACTTCCAGATAAACCTTTGAGTTTTCAGCATTGAGTTAATCAGCCTTTTACAAAATCAACCTCAATTAGATATAGAAAATTTCCCCCAAATTAACTTGAATTTATTATTTTTTGTCCACTCTTGCCTCTTCTTTTTGCTTAAACAAAGAACATAATAATAAATTGAAGAATTAGCATAGAAAAAAAGAATATCAATGACTAGAGAGATTGCTCAGCAGTTAAGACCTCATACCATTTTTGAAGAAGACCCAAGTTCAGTTTCCGGTACTCATATTGCGAACTCACAACTGCCCATAATTCCACTTTCAGGGAATCCAAGGCCTCTGGACCCCAGAAGCACCTACATTTGTGTGTATACACAAACACACATAACGCATAATTAAAAGTTGTTTTTAAAACCTTTGTCAAAGTTCAAAACAAATATACTGATGTAAGAAATAAATATAAAGAAGAATACTGTAAATGCCCTGCCTCCATTTATTGTCTTTCTCCAGATCTGCCTTCAAGGCAGGCCATCCACATCAGCTAAGATCTGCCGCCCATCTCATTTTATGTCTGTGTCAGGCTGTTAAGTTCTCTCCCTTCCAATAATCATTATGGTATAAGTGACACTCCAGGGGAAATCAATTACTTTTGACTAAACAGAAAAGACTGTCTACCTCCCTGGAATCATAATTGGTGTTTTTGTTTATTCTGCTGTTGTTTGAACCTTGTTTTCACCAAAGTTGAGTAGCTTGTCTGCTGCAACCTCTAGGGAAGGCTTGCCAGCATTCAGGAACTCCCCCCTCAAGGACAGAATAATTAGACCACTTAGTTACTACAAGTGAATTTTCCAGCAACTAGCTAAACATTCCTTTCTTAGTGATTTAAAGGAAGAGCCCTTTAAGTCCCCAAGGGGACAGTGTCTTTTTCTCTCTACTAAAAAAGATGTACAATGACAGAGTGTGTTCAGATTTGGAAGAGCCTCAGAGAGGAAGATCCCCACGCCTCCCTTCTATTTGTCTGAGGAATGCCAAATGCTGTACAAGTCTGAAATCACAGGAGATTATTCTGAATGAGTATAATTAACAACTCAGAGTGAATTGATGAGTTATAATGAATTGGATGGCACTAAAGTGAATTTTAAGTGTGTGTTTATGAACTGACAGGTATCCACTGTGAGCGTAGAAGGAAGGTGGAGTGGTCTGAATGAGAAATGTTCCCTGTAGATTCAGATATTTGAACACTTGCTCCCCAGTTGGTGACACTGTTTGAGGGGGTTATAGGACTTTTGGATGCTGGGCCATGCTGGGGGAAGTCCATCCATGGGTTCTGGGTGGGCTTTGGGAATTTACGGGTTTGCCCCACTTCCAAGCTGCTTTCTCGACTTCCTGTGTAAGAAGATGTGGCTGGACAGCTGTTCCAACCTGCTGCCATGCCTTCTCCTGCCCTTATTGACATTTCCTCTAGAATCATAAGCCAAAGCAAACTCTTCCTTCTGTAAGTTGCTTTTGGTCATGGAGTTTTATCACAGAAATGAAAACATAACCAAGACGGAAGACCAGAGTGTTGTCTATTCACCATATAATCAAGGCCAGAAGTTGGAATGGCCAGGGTGTAAGACTTCTAGGACCTTGAGGAAAATGATTTTAAGTGACTTGGTTAAGGACAGGCCGGAAAGCAAGAGCTAGCTGATATAGGTCGAATGTTTCTTGGGTCTTGCCTGGCCCCCATGGACCCGCAGCCACTTATAAAATAATCACTCAGAGCCTTAATATTATTTATAACTGCTCGGCCATTAGCACAGGCTTATTACTGACTAGCTCTTACACTTAAATTAACCCATAATTCTTATTTATGTCTAGCCATGTGGCTTGGTACCTTTTCCCAGTTCTGCTTTGTCATCTTGCTTCCTCTGTGTCTGGCTGGTGACTCCTGCCTCAGCCCTTCCTCTTCCCAGAATTCTCCTTGTCTGCTCATCCCACCAATACTTCTGCCTGGCTACTGGCCAATCAGCTTTTCATTTATCAACCAATCAGAGCAAAACATATTCACAGCATATAGAACGACATCCCACAACTCTTACATCTTAAATTAACCCATTTCTATAAATCTATATTTTGCCACATGGCTTATGGCTTACCAGTACTTTACATCTTGCTTCTCCTGGCAGCAGCTAGCAGCATCTCCTTAGCTCTTCCTCTTCCCAGAATTCTCCTCATCTGCTCACCCCACCTATACTTCCTGCCTGGCTACTGGCCAATCAGCTTTTTATTTATCAATCAACCAGAGCAACACGTATTGACAGCATACAGAACGACATCCCACAGCAAGCTGAGACTAAGGACCTAGTCATGCAAGCAACTCATTGTTCCCAATAGTACTGAGAACACACTGTGTGTCAGGCTCAGCTCCAAGTATTTCACCCTTTCACCCTGAGTCCTCATGGTGACCCATAGGACAGGACTCTCGACTACCCTGTTTTCAGCTGAGGAAACCGAGGCATGATACATTCAAGTAGCTGACGCACCCAAGAGGAGCAACCGGGATTTGAAGCCAGTGACAAAGACTAGAAGATGTTTCCCTTAGACTTTTGAAGACATCATGGGCAGTGGAAGAGGAGTTTATAGCCTGGCAACTAAAGACTTTATGATTTATTACAAAAGAAAATATCAAGGGGCGAAGGAAATGGATAAACCAAAGAAATTCTTTTTACTTGAAATTGTAAACTTTTCCAATCTCCTGAACTTAACTGTATAGAATATCCAGATTTCACATGTCTTAATTCCCTGCAGTTCTCTGCTAGCTCATGCTGTCCAGAGTCTTACAGCTTGCACTGGGTTCCCATTTCTGGAGATATCATAAAATTAAAGCTTCTAGGAGTAATACATGATCTCTCATTTGTATTTATCCATTATTTTCAAAACAACTTCATGATAATCAAATGCTCAGTTGTTGTCTCAGGTTCAGAGGCATTATCAATGTTGGACACTATAATATATCTTATATATACTATATGCTAACATTATTCATAAAATATAATTAATAATATATTATCTATATATATTATAGTGTCCAACATTGATAAGGATATATATATATATATATGTGTGTGTGTGTGTGTGTGTGTGTGTGTGTGTGTGTGTGTGTGTATGTATATATATCCCACTCAGGAATTCTATGGACTAGTGACCTGTCTTGTACATTAAAAGGCCTACCCACCAGTGAGGACTGATGAGAGTCTCCACTGAACCTGCCACATAGAGGATTCTCATCCATCTGCCAGAATCAGAACTAATCAAGTGACTCTGACTTAAATTAGTATACTAAAATTAGTATGAAGGCCCAAGCGCCTTCGGGTTATGAGCACATTGAAGTTATTCCTTGATAAGTTGCTTGGCATCTTTTACTGATGAGTAGGGTTTTCTGGCCTGGTGGTGGCAACAAGGAGGCAAAAGACAGTTCAGAGTCCTCAGATGTTAGTAACGTGGTGTGAGCGAGGAAGAAGAGGCTGTTTCAAGAACGAACCCAATCTGTCCTCAGCAGTCAAACGGGAGGTGGTGCCACTTTCTAGGTTGTATGAGGGATAGAATGGTAGGAAGAGAAGGACAATACAAACAAGAGTACAACCTGGGACACAAATTTGAGATGCATTGGAAGATCACTGGAAAGTCAGGAATCAGTTGAAGGACCTAGGATGATAGATGTGTTCAAACCATTATCTTCAATGAGGGGGAATAATCAGGACTATGAAGGAGTTATTAATTAGTTAGTGTTTGTGATCTAGAGTTTCCAGATGCCTTCAATCTTTCTGAAAATCTGGGTAATATCATATTACATTCAAATCCAATATCATTTTTCATCATAATTCTTCAAAGATTAAGGAGTCTCCTGTCCATTTGCATAAGTTGTTCCAGAAGCTTGACCTGTAAACCATATGTATCTAGAAGTAGATAGCCACACTTTGAATGTTACCTGAAAAGTATAGAAGACAGTGCAATGTTTCCCAGGATAGGTATTCTTGGTTGAGAAACTAGGAAAACAACCAATGACAGGTACTTTACGTCTCTTGTCTTCTGTAAACATTGGTCTGAGTAGAATGCTCATCCTTTGTTTTCCTTTTTCATATGGATGTACAATGAGACATCAATGGAGGCCTTATTTGCATTATTTCCTAAGCTTCAGTTTGCTCTAAGATTTAAGCTTGTGCCATTCTTTTTTCTTTTAATTTTATTTAATCTTTCAAAATTCCATTCATGTATATAATGTATCTTGATCATTTACATACCTTCCATTCCTGCTTCTAACCTTTCCCAGCTCCTCTATCATATCTCCCCCCAAAACTTTATGTCTTCCCTTCATCATATATATGGTATATATGATATATTACATATATACATATATGCATATATACACATATATACACAGATACATATCCCTCTGAGTCCATATCGTGCTGCCCATATGCACATACATAGTCATTGAGTCATCCAGTGGGGCATATATAACTTACCAGTAGCCACAATCCTCAAGAAATTTGGCTCTCCTCCTCAGCAACCTAATTGCCTGCCAGTAGGTAATGAATTAGAGGTGGGGGGGTCTCAGGAGTCTCTTCCCAGTCCATGGTGGCTTGATCTTATGCAGATCTTGTGTGTGTAAGTAACTAAAGTTGCTGTAGATTCATGTATGCAATACCCATGCTCAGTTGAAAATAGCATTTCAACTACCCATTCTACCCATTCTAGGACTCTTATGTGTTCTTTCTGTACCCTCTCCCACAACGTTCCCTGAGCTTTGGTGAGGAGGGGCAGTTAATATGGATGTCCTACCTACAGCTGAGCACTCCCAGTCACTTATTTTCAACACTCTGAATAGTAATGCATTTCTCCAGTAACCATTACCCACTGCAACTAATGAAAGTTGGGAGCAGCACCAATCTGGATATCAACATAACTATTTAGGAGACAGTTTGATAGTGGAAACAGCTAGAAAACAGCATCAATAGGTTCTTGCCTAGCTCTGCTTTTTGACCATGTTTAAAATGCCATGCATTAGTTCCCTCCCATATAACGGGCCTTAAATCCAAACAAGAGTGCATTTGGTTACCCCCATAAGCACCTTGCCACTACTGTTACAGTGGGCACATCTTGTGTAGCAGTCAGTATTGCAGCATGCCAGACCCAGTGCTGGACAAGGCCACCAGTGTCTTTTTCTCCCCAGAATTCTGCATAGTGCCTTCTGGCATTATAAAAGTTAGCAAACATAGAGTTTCTGGTCAGTTCAAGATTGATATCTCTATGTCCCGCAAACTATAGTGGGTAGTGTCTTCATCAATAAAGTTAATCTAGTTATGGTGGGCAATCAAGAGCAATGGCAAAATCCTGTATTGTTACAGATGTCTCTGGGCTCTGTCTGGCCAACAACTTATAAGGATATATCCCATGCATAGCAATGAGATATTCACTTAATTATTCACATCTTCTGGAGGCAGCCTTGTTCACTAATGCATAATCCTTCTATTCAAACACATTTTAAATAATATATCTGGGGACTTGAGAGGCTCCCCAGTGGTTAAGAGTATGTAGCTCTTGCAGAAGACTGAAATTTAGTTCCCAGAATTCTGTAACTCCAGCTCCAGGGAGGTCTGATGCCTCTGCCTCTGCTGGTACCTGAATATACCTACACAAATATGTTGTGGAATATTAGTTTAAGATGTGTTAACATTTGTTTATGCTGTGGAATATTTGTTTAAATGCTTCAAAGATGTGTTGCATTCTTTTATGTTAAATTTGTTTAACTCTGTGAAGCTGTGTTGCTTTACCTGTCTAAAACACCTGATTGGGCTAATAAAGGGGAGTGTAATAGACGAGATTGCCAAGCAGAGAAAATAAATAGGATGAGAAATCTAAGCTAAACATAAGAAGGGGAGCAAGAAAAGGAGGAGAGGAGGATGTCAGGAGCCAGCCACACAGCCACACAGCCACACAGCCACACAACCAGCCACAGAGTAAGAAGAAAGATATATAGAATAAAGAAAGGTAAAAGGCCCAGAGGCAAAATGTCAGAAGAAGAGAAACAGGTTAATTTAAGTAATAATAAAAAAAAAAAGCTGGCTAGAAACAAGCCCAGCTAAGGCCTGGCATTCATAAGGAAAAATAACTCTTCTTGTACTTATTTGGCAGCTGGGCGGTGGGCCCCCTAGGAGGAAAAAAAAAACTACCTACATACACAGATTTTTATTACATTTTAATTACCTTACAAACTAGTGGGAGGGGGGTTGTGAGGTTTCTTCATGCATCCTTAGCTTTGGTTAACCGACTCCTTCTCTTCCCTCTCCCCACGCCCATCCTCGGTCCCTGCTTAAACCTTTGGCCTTGTATTCCCCCCGTGATTTTTATTATCACATATGTTCTACTCTCTAAAGATACTATTACATTTTTATCTTATATTTCTAAGTAGCTTCTTTACACACATTTCATTTTTTTAAAGCCTTCCCCTGGTCCCTCATTGTCCGCCATCACAACTCTATTCCATGCTTTCCGCCCTTAGGATTCCCGCTCTCTACCTTCATTTCACCTGTATTCAGCTATTACTACTGCTACCTCACTAAATGTGTCCTCGCCACTCCAAGGGCCATTTTCTAGTTTCCTAGCTTCCAAATTTACTCCCTGTTAAACATACAAAACAAAGGATTTGAAGTTAGGACCCTCACGTGAGAGAAAACACAGAGAATTTGTCTTTTGAGGTCTGGGTAATCTCACTCAGCATATGGCATTCTTTGTCTTGACCCTTAATATATTTCTTCTTTCTTCTGGGCATAGTATAAGTTTATTAGCTAGCAAACTGCTTTCTCAGTGTTACTCCATCGGTTTATAGGTGCACATATTGATTATAAATGCTTATAGTTTTATCTTTATTATTCTACACAAGTATTCTTGGGTGTTCAGTTACTCAATAAATGTCCACTGAGCATGCTCAGAGGTAGTCAGTCTGAAACACAGAAAGGGTAACTGGATACTGATGGGTATTCAGGAATAAGTCTGACACAAATCAATCATATCACAAGAGAGATGTAAGTTAAGTCTTGGGTAAATTTAGACAGTGTTGGGAGGATCACTGGGAGAGCTGGAGATAAAAAAAAACTGCATGATATAGATGTTAGAGATCTGTGCCTTGGCTGATGTAGATAAGGGAAAAGGAAGCGCCAGCGCGCGCATGGTGTGTGTGTGTGTGTGCATCGTGCTCATGCACATGTGGTGTTATAGTGCTATGGTGTTATGATTATGGTCACTGAGGGAAAAATCATAGTGTTCTAAGAAAAATAATCTTATCAAGTATCAGTTTTTAATGAATACATCAAACATACATAAAACACTTATTCCATATCTTAATCCTTTTACTTCTCCATAATGAACTTTCCTTGTTGTTTCTTATCTGTGCCCTTTTCCATGATCAGGTATTCTAATTATGCTGCCACTGGCACTCCTTTTCACCCAAGGCTAGTTATTCCCTGTCTTCCATGGATGCTGCCACCACATATCCTCCTACCCTTTCTCAGACAGCTCCACAGAAGTAAGCCATCCTTTTTCCTGTTGAATCAGGAAGCAGAAGTATTAGACAAAGGCCTCCATGTGACAAAGGTCACTTGCTGGCTTTGTATGAAGGCTGCAGTAAGCTCCAGCCCCTATGAGGTCAAGAAAGTCAAGCATCTTGGTGCAATGAGTGCATGAATAGGTGTCAGAAGTCCTGGGTGTGGTTCCAGAACCAAATGTATGCTATTACACAAACTAGGAAAATCGTGCACATCTTTGGGCCTGAAGTTGTTCCTCTGTCAAGTCATGAAACTGAAAATACTGATCCCTTAAGTCCCTTCAGCCATGCAAAACAGAAGGAGGATGTGAGCGCTGGGAATGAACTCTGACTGAGGAGGTAATTCAATCATTTAACGTTAGAGCTAGCTGCCAATCTAAGTCCATCAGCCTTCCTGGTTTACCATTCCAGAGACCCTTTACAGCTTTGTCATTTGTGAATCTAGAAACCTCGAGTGAATGATGAACAACTCACTTACCTCCCCAGCCTCTTTTCTTCTGACTTGTTGGAACTAAGTAGCAGGAGAATAAGCTAGAAGAACCATTGTCTTTTTTTGACAGTTTGCCTTTCAGCTCTTGCTATGGGAAAAGGAAGTCCACAGGTTAAATGAGCTCATTACCCTTCCACAGGTTTCTAGTCTTTAGGTCTGTTAGCAACTGACTTTTATCCACACCACTGCTGCTATAGGCAAGACTGGGGAGTGAGGGCCACTTCCAGTGTGTGTATATAACCACTCGTTGCTTCTCTTACTTAAATGTAATCCTGGAGACCAACAGGTTTGCAAATTTTAGGTCATTAATGACTTAAACATTCTTTGAGCCATTCAATGTTATTTCCTAAAGAAAGAAGTATACAAAGATTGGTTGATACCAATTCATTCATTTATTCAAAAAATGTTTATTGGTTGCTCTCTGTACACTCAATACTGCTCTGTGTTCTGAAGAAATGGAAAAACAAAAGAAAATAGGAAGAGATGATGAGCTCTCTGGAGTCTATGTTCTTCATCAGATGACTTGAATGTGCTAGCTGTCTAATTTTCTAGGTGGTGGTATACCCCACTACAAGAAACGAACAGAGAAAGGAAACAGGTAGCTCAGAAGTGGTAGATGACATTGACCAAGAAGCCCATCAGAAAAGAACTGAATTCACTGATGGCCTAAAGGTAGTTAAGAAATAAAATATGTAAATCCGAGAAAAGGGTGTTCCAGGAGAAGAAGAAACAAGAGCTATTGAAGAGGCAGAAGCATGTCTGTATAGACAAGGAACATCAGAAAAGCCAACAATTGGGACTGAGATGTGAAGAGACACAGTTAAGGCCAGAGAGCAACAGGTTTCATTTAGTTAAGAGCCTATGGCCCCTTGTACAGCCGCGAGGTATTCTTTACCAATGTTATCATTCCTAAGCTTTTAATATAAGGGTTCCTAATAGGATGAACAAGGATGAGAGAAGGGAGAGGAGGTGTGATGGGGGAAATATGCTCAATGTAAAATACATACTTATATGAAAACTTTAAAAATCAGTGAAGAAGAGCTAGTAGTGCTGGCCCATACTGGTAATCCTAGCACTTGAAAAATAGAAACACAGAGATTGCCATTAGTTTGAGGCCAGCTTGGGATACATATTAAGTTCTAGGCTATCCTGAGCTACAGAGAGAGGCCTTGTCTCAAAGAGATAAATATAAAAATATGGATGAAGGAGACAAGACAGAACCTGGAAGGCCTTTTAGGAAGGTATTAAAATAATCCATTAATTGAAGAGAATAGATTTCAAGAAGTCAGAAGCAGGAGAAATGATAAGAAATAGTCAGTGTCTGGGCAAAGTTTGAAAGTAGAAACAACAGCGTGATGATAAGTATGGGATATGAGAGAAAAAAAATGTCCAAGATGACTATAGAGTTATGAACTTGAACACCTAGAAAAATGGAACTCTGTTTCCCAGGATTAGGAAGAATCTGGGAGAGTGGTTCTCAACCTTCCTAATGCTGTGACCCTCTTACACAGGTCCTTCTGCTATGGTGACCCATAACTATAAAATTATTTTTGTTGCTGCTTCATAACTGTATTTTTGCTGTTGTTATGGATTGTAACATAAATATCTGTGTTTTCTTGGTGGTCTTAGGTGACCCCTGTGAGAGGATCATTTGACCCCTCCCCCAAAAGGGTCCAGATCCACAGATTAAAAACCACTGGTCTAGGGAAATGGGGCTGTATGGGGGAAAGGCATGGGAAGATTTCACACTGGAAGAGACAGAGCATCAACTCTATTAAAAATAAGTAAATAAATAAATAAATAAATAAATAAATAAAATAACTCCACAAGCCAAAGATGATTATGGCTTGGATACTTAACTTTCCTCCTTGTCATCTGATGCCACCCACCCTAAACTTACTTGCACATAGAACATTACAGATAAAATTTACTATTAAAAACATTCATTCAAGAAAGTCTGAACAGTTGTATTATGTCCCACTGGAAGTGTTAACCATGTCTCTGTAGGCCGCAGTTTCTGTCCAACCAACAACTCCCAAATACCCAGCAGCTACCTCCCAAATCATAGTCTCGGAGGTTTAATATTACAAACGAATGGAAACACATGAACTGTGAACCAATGGCTGAGGGGCCCCCAACTGGATCAGGCCCTCTGGATAGGTGAGACAGTTGATTGGCTTGATCTGTTTGGGAGGCATCCAGGCATTTGGACCGGGTCCTGTGCTCAGTGCATGAAATGGCTGTTTGAAACCTGGGGCTTAGTAGAGACCTTTGGCTCAGCCTGGGAGGAGGGGACTAGACCTGCCTGGGCTGAGTCCACCAGGTTGATCTCAATCCTCGGGGGAGTCTTTGCCCTGGAGGAGATGGAAATGGGGGGTGGGCCAGGGGGAGGGGGGGGGGGCGGGGGGGGGAGAACGGGGGAATCTATGGCTGATTTGTAAAGTTGAATTATATTGTAAAATAAAAAATAAAAAATAAATGCTCAGCCGGTAGCCCAGGCCTCTTACTAACTAGCTCTTACACTAACATTAGCCCATCATTCTTATCTATGTTTAGCCATGTGGCTTGGCACCTTTTCTCAGTATGACATTCTCATCTCGTTTCCTCTGCATCTGGCTGGCGACTCCTGACTCTGTCCTTCCTCTTCCCACCATTCTTAGTTTGGTCGCCCCGCCTGCCTGGCTACTGACAATCAGCACTTTATTAAACCAGTTCGAGTGACAAATCTTTATAGTATACAGGAGGATTATTCCACAGCATGTAAGACTCCTTAAAACTGTCTACAACTATAGTTACAGGGGATCCAACACCTCTACTGATCTCTATGAGCTCCTGCACACACATGGTGCCACATACATATATGCGCATACACATACACACACAAAACTATTTAAAAATTAAAAACAATAGCCAGGCAGTGATGGCACACACCTTTAATACAAGTACTTGGGCAGCACACACCTTTAACCTCAGCACTAGGGAGGTGAAGACAGGCAGTGATACGGCTGGGCAGAGAGAGGAATATAAGGCAGGAGGAGACAGGAGCTCACCCCCCTCTTCAGCTAAGGAATTGGCAAGGTAAGAGGTGGCTGTGGCTTGCTCCTTTGTCTCTCTTATCTTACAGCATTTATCCCAATATCTGGTTCCAGGTTTTTAATATTTATTACTAGAATTAGCACTACATGTCTCCTAATGGCTAAGCAACTTTCTTCAAGCTCCAAACGTAAGCCATGTGCCCCGGCCCCTCTGTGATGGTATAGGAAGGACCTGAAAATCGTTGGGTCTGTCCCTTTTCTCATCAGCATTCCATATTCCATATTCTTCTTCCTTACTTGCCCCCCCTCCCCCCGCCCACTTTTATATACCTCAGCTGCCGTCTCCCTCCTCACCTGCTTTTCCAGGGAACAACTCTAGAGGAGGACTCTGGCACTTGAATCTTGTTAGGGACACATGATTCCTCTTAAATCAGACTTTAGGGATACAGTGAAGAAGGTAGACTCTGCATGACTCAAGTACGTCATTCATTTCTTCATGTCCTGGATAGTGCGCGGAGGCAGGTGAAGGGGGCTGTGCACTGATGCCGTGCATGCCCGTGAGGGTCAGAAGGCAATATATCTCTGTGTTTTCCTGCTGTGTACACCAAGCTAGCTGGCCTACAAGTCTGGGGATTTGTCTTTCCTCCCATTTCCTGATACAGGCACCAAGATTACAGAACTCAAATTACCCTCCAGATTTTCACAGTCACTGGGGATTCAAACTCGGGTCCTTGTACTTGAACAGCAAGCACTTTTACCCAGTGAGTCATCTCCCCAGCCTTACTCTGAATTTATTTTCATCTGAAATTGAAAGGCAGAGGAAGGAATAAATAAAAAGGGAAAGACAAACAGAGAGAGTGATATTGCAATTCTTAGAAATGTATGACATTGTGAATCAGGCAAATAGACTTCCATGTATCTACTATGCTCTTTATTTTAGAGTAGAAGCTGAGATTTAGAACCAAGACTTGGCAAATCCAAGAACAGAATGCAAGAGGGGACCTTAGTGTTTTACAGGAATGGCTTCTTCATCAAAAGATCCTTTCAGTTGTCAAAGAATTGTTATGTTCATTATAAGTAATGATGGGAAACCATGGCAAGCCCTGGGTTAGGAGTGGGAAGTTGTGATTCCAAAATGTTCTCTTGGAGATAGATGTCCAGGATAGATTTAACAGGGAGAAACTGGTAAAAACAGAGACAAAGAAGTAGCCTCTGTAAACTAGGAAGTCATGAGACAAGCTAGACTTGAGCAGAGTAAAATTAAGAATAGAAAAGTTGGCTGACTCCAAGATGTATCTCCAAGGAAGCAGTTATCCGGTTTCTGGATGGTGAAAGTTGAGAGCAAGGGAAAAGTCAAAGGAGATCCCAACTGTGGCGACGACAGAAATTAATGAGCTGCTTCAAAAGGTTCTTGTCACCCCCTGGTTCCATTCTTAAAAGTAGCTAGAGCCATCTCCCACCCAAGCTCCAGGACAATGACAGTTCCGTCAGTCGAATCAGTGTGGGACCAGCTCACTCCCCTGTAAGCCGAGAACACGGCCGGGTGGGTCTGCCAATCTGCTTCTCGCTCACTCTTTCTTTCTTGAAGGCACAAAGGGAAATGCTCAGAGCACGCTTTAGGCAAAGCATATTTTATCTCAAAGCTGAGAAGCAAAAATAAGTTCACCTCTCACGCCACCCAACAGGCCCTGAATCTTTAGTTAGGAGCAATTTGCGGTGACATGCGTGTCGCCTGGCTGAGCAGACACTGGGAGGGAAAACCCGACGTGACGGGGGATTTGATTGAAGTGCTGTGGAGGGCAATTTTCTTAAATAAATAAATAAACAACTGGGAAAACATCACATTCAAGAGAAAGGTGTTTGTTTTGGTCCTCATCATGAAGGGGTAAGGCAGACAGAAGTTGCTTCCTCGTGGGGATTTTTCTTAAGAAAAACAGTTATTAAAAATGAAAGACTTGGAGACTTTGTTGTGGTCCCAGGCCCTCCTCTGACAGACTCCAGGATACTGGAGTTAATGTTTCTATGCATGTGGCTCTCTGGAGCTTCTCTCACATGCACGGTGGCATTGGAGATGGCTTAAATGCATAGGAAGTTTTAAGTCAGCCTCTGGTACCCAGGCGCCTTGGCCTGGAAGTGAAAGCCTCTTGAGAATGTCTGGTAGCTAAGGGACAGCAAATAAAATGACTAGCCCCTCCACTGCACCACACCCAACCCCAGAGATGCCCATGACTGCAAGTTTTTAAAGCTTTGAAAACAGTCAGGGTTTCTGTTAAGAGTTCTTTCAGCTTAACAATAGATAACATTTACGCAGCAATTTAGCGTTACCTCATTTGGTTTTTATAATGCCTAAAGTAGAAGTTATTATTCTATACTGACAAGAATGCTGGAGGTCAGAAAAGTCAAGCGATTTGTTCAAATGTGTGTGTACACTTCAAAAGTGATAAAGCAGATTGAATCCAAAGGTTGCTTCAAGAAACTAAAAGCAGCGGGACAATGGTGATGCATGCCTTTGATCCCAGCACTTGGGAGGCAAAGGCAGGTGGATCTCTGTAAGTTCAAGGCCAGCTTGGTCTACAGAGTGAGTTCCAGGACTGTCAGAAACCCTGTCTCAAAACACCAGAAATATAAATAAATAAATAAGTAAATAAGTAAATAAATAAATGAATGAATAAATAACGAATAAATAAATAAATAATAAATGGAACGAGATCACGGAAATCACTCAGTGGTGAATGACACATAGGAACTGCTCAGAAAACCGTAGCATCTGATGCCCAAACACCCTCCTGACCACATAGGACCTGAGACAAATATCGCATCTTCAACAATGCCTCCTTAAAGGCATAACTGTGAGATGCAGAATGATGGGCTACATGAGCACCCACTTTCTGGAAGTCTCAAAGGGACTCCGGGCTCTTGGAAATGAATTAGGCTATAAGAGAAAACCCAAATCCATCACCATCCTCGTTGTAGGCTAGAGTGCAGCTCGCTGGCCTGTTTTAAAGCTGGCTAACTTATACTGGTGTGATGCCGGTTCACAATTTAAAACATAGAAGTAATTGATGTGTGCTCTGCACACACATTCGGCCGCTACCATGACAAGCCCTTCGTAAGAGCCCTGTAAGGAGTCTGAGTTGGATGGACTGTGTATGTAAGAGAACGGGGCTCAATGGGGTTATAAATACCCAAAGTACAACTTGTAGGTCACCAAGCGGCGGTTTGATGCCAGCAGTGTGTCTGCTCTAAATAGTTCCTCTTTTAAACATAGCACAGGATCTCTCTAGTCTAGGGATCACTAGAATGCTGTGGGGTGCAACTGAACCCACCAAGTCCAGGCTGTTTCCAGGATGTAGATAACTGTCTGTATATTCTTCCCTTGCTTCTTTGTAAGCATCCGCCACCAACAAAAAGACCATCTTGGCTAAGGCTAGAAGCTAGAATCCATCAGTTTCCTCAACAAGGAAATCATGTACCTCCAAATTTGACTCACAATGAATTTTACCACCACGCTGACTTGGGAGATTGGGTTGGTCTCTAGATCGCTGAGCTGTAATCATTTTCCTTTTTGAGAGCTACCACTGAGCTTTCCTGGGTGCCTATCCTATCCACTTGCACTATCTGGCGGTGCTCTGTCCTTTAACCCTGACAGCAACATTATAACGGGGAGAACAGTAGTAACCCAGTCTGTGGATGTAAAGACTGAGGTCTAAGAATGATGGTTCTCCTGGGCTCTTGATTCATTTTTATACCTGGGATCACTTATTTAATGTTGAAAATTCCATCTGAAGCTGCAGAAAGAGTGCATCCCTGAATGATAAGTTTTTCGTAGATGTCACTTGTAAACCATTAGAAATGTTTATATAATGTTTGCACAAGAATCCTATAAGACAATTCAGTGTTCAAAGATTTGGTCAAACCCAGCAAAACCAATCAGTTCCTTGAAAGTTGAAAAAACTAAAATGGAACAAAATTGTGCAGGTGTGAAGTAAATTACGTCAATGGGATTGAAAGGGAAATTAAAGTGAAACTTCTAGTGTGGAAGTTTCTAGAAAAGAGATGATGACTTAATCTGAATCACTAAAACAAACAACAACAAAAACCCAGGTGCTTCTTTTCTCACCAGTGGGCCAAGCTGTGCATTAGTTGCTAATAGAACACTCCCAGCTGCTCATGTATGCAGCCTGAGTTGTTTCACACTCCGCCAGCGTAATGCCAACACACGATTCTATAATAGTAGATCAAAGACCTATGACTACTTGTTCTCCTCTCTCTCTTCTCTGGTCTCCAGCAATCTCACCCTTAGACCGTCCCATGGAAGTCCTGGAATGGGTCACATATGCCCAGATATGTTCTTATATCCTTTCCACTGTCCAGGAAGCTACTTCACATGATGCAGGCTCAGTCTTGCAGGCTGAGCTGAGGCCCGAAGGAAACCCCTTTTCTCCCATTTGGTCCCACTGAGCTGGCCACACACTGAGATTCTCCGGCTTTGATTGTCACAGAAAACATGCCCTGCCCTCTCCCTGCAGCCTCTAAGAACTACCCTGCAACTCACTCCTGTCTTGAAGATGCTGTGCTCCTTGCCCCTAGGGAAGGAGACTTCTCCCTTTGCTTTCAAGGCGGTTGAGCAGAAGCCCACAGCCTGGGTGTGGACAGACGCTTTCCCAGCTCTCCGTATTCCCTCCAGGTGTTCCACACACAAACCTTAGTCCCAGAGGGATTCTGGCTCGTACAACCATCTGTCAAATTCACATTTTCAAAGAGAATTTCCAAAACAGCCTGTGCCTAGCCACTCCTAATTCTAAATGTTGAGCAAATCCCTGGACCTCACCCTTGTCGCTAGTCCAGGGAGAAGGATTGCCGTGTGGTTAAGTTGTGTGCTGATACTGCACAGTTCCCTATAATGAAACCGAAGCGCTCTTTTGTGTTGGGTTTCCTGCCCCTTTGCTGGAAGAAGTGAGAATCACCGTGGTGCAAAATCAAGCCTTTGAAACAGACAGAAGTGTTAGGGTGTGACCAGATGAAGTCACCATGGAAGAACTCCTTCTCAAGAATGGTCCCACAAGATAAGCACCAAAGGCACAGACAGGAGGACAGATGGAAGAAACTTGAGAGACAGACAGACAGATAGGAATGAGGAGGTTAAAATAGTTCTCCACGGCATCACACTCTAATGCACCAGGACACATTGATTAGACCCTTGATGTCATTGAACTTTTCTCTTCCTCTTCAGTTTCTTTGCCCAAGGCGTCCAACAAGACACCTCATTGATCTGGAATAAAATTCTTCTCTGTGGGACTCCTATGGGTCCTCAGCATAAACACAAGAAGCTGCTAGATTTTATGAGTCAGGCTGAGCTTCAGAGAAGCACGAGGGAAAATAACTATCTACTTATCTACCTGCTTTCCTTTGTTACTATCTTACCAGTAAATGACTATGGTGTGGATGCTTGCTCGAAGAGCCACGGAACCACTTACAAATGAGAGGTATGCAGGGGTCACCTGACCTGTTCCATTCACTAAAGGGCTTGCCCTAAGGGCAGTGATGGAAAAGGCGAGGGCAAGGGTTGTTTTGATTTATAAGGAGTGCGGAAGCCTGCAAGAGTGGCTGTTTGACACTTTAACCTCAGAACTGAATGTTTTACAGCTGCCCCCGGGGGTTAATTTAAATACAAAACAGAAGCAGGTATTTGCTCTGAAGGCTTTTTTCTTTTCCCTTTCATTTTCTTTTCTTCTATTTTCTGTCTACTTAAGAGCGAGCAGTCTCCCAAGGCGACCATCGCTGTCGTCATCTTCACCAGCATTTCTAGGGAGCTGACACAGAGCCAAGGCCAAGTTTGCACAGGCAAGCTAAGGGGAGGAGAGGTTCTTCCCCCTCCCCAAAGTGCTGCTCTCCTCACATAAATGTTTCCGTCTTATCACAGATTTACACAGAAATAGAACAAGGAGGACAACTGCCCCCTCGTCTTCTTTTGACCTTCTTATTGTATCAACGAAACAAGATATTTTCCGGAATTTGGGACTAAACCCATTAGTCTAAGAAAGGTCGTGGGTACCTAAAAAGCTATGGTTGTGGCAGACGAGGTAGCTCAGCAGTAAAGACACTTGTGGACAAGCCTGAGAACCCTCCTGGTGGAAAAAGACAACTGACTCCCTCAAGACGTCCTCTGATCTCCATGTTGACACACGCACGCCCACACACAAAATGCACACCTCCCCTCTTGCGGTAGAGGCATTAGGTTTGCAGATACATACTATTGCACCCTAGCTTTGTACAGGTTCTAGGGGTTCAAACTCGGGGGTTAACCTCTGAGAAGCACTGAACTGGAGACTTCACCTGCACTCTCTTCATACCATTAGTGCCTTAGTGGGAAGCAGCATGTAAGCCCCATTTTATAGAGGGGGAAATTGAGGCTCAGATGTCACAGATCTTCTAAGCAGCAAAGACAGAGGCCCTGATCTGTCTAATGTTAAAACCCACATTCTCCGCATGACCACAAGGCCTTTGAACTCACTGTCTGTCTGTCTCTCCCCTTCATCTCACTTAGATTGTTGAGGATCCTTTATCCTCTTTCACTAGGAACAAAGCTCAAATTTTCCCAGCATGGCCCAGTTGGGGTCCTAATCTAGCTCAATGAGTTTGGCTCATACATCAGACTCCATGTCATGCAGTCCTCACTCAACCCATCCTCAGCCTCCTAACGATGATTTGCTTACAAATACATGTGGAGACGCCTCTTCTTCGCAGGGTTTGGTAAGAGATACCCCATCTCTTTCCACGAGGAGCCTTTGCATCTTCCCTCCTTTGTGCTATTCCAGTACAGCGCTCCTACAGGATCAGGCGCAGCCACTCTTCTCAGCAATATTCCAGCTTCATAAGGCTGCTAGGTACCACCATTCTAGGTTCCTGCGCACATCTCTTCACCTACGGAACCGCACGTAACAATAAACTGAAAGCTTTGTTCGTCCCTCTAGACTGAGATCCTTGACAGCAGCGACTGAGCTGCTGGTCATTGTTTAAGCCCCAGGACTCAACGTCATGACAAGCACAAACCAGGGCCTCCCTAACAGGGAGCTGCAGCACATTCAACTCATGTTGAAACAAGGCTGGTGGACAATGAGGACCTGACTTCCTCCACCTCCTCGTGAACCAGCACAGCACCGTTCGATGAGGCTGTGCCTCTAGCGGCATGTGCCCCCAGGTTCAAACCCGAGCTCCATCACTAGCAATTCCTGAAATTGCGCTCCTTCCAAGAGACGTTTCTCCTGTGATTAGCTCAGCCTCTCTCCAGCAGCTTCCTATTTTTTGACTTGAGTCCCATATTTTAGCTAGTCTAACGTATTATATAATCCTTGGGAATCAGAACCATGCTGGCCCTGCTCACTCTTCCCACAGCTGCTACAGTGTCTGCTACATAGAAGGTGCTAAGTAAATGTGTTGAGTGATCTTGATCTTGTCATAGGATAATAAGCTCCGTAGGTGTTTGTGTTTATATATATATATATATATATATATATATATCACAAAATATATATTATATATACACATTATATATAATGAACACAATATATATTATATACACACATTATATATTATATACACACATTATATATATATATATATATATATATATATATAATGCTAGGTGTAGAATCAATGTGCAGAATGTTCTAGACCCATAAACAAGGTGTATCAGAAATGAACATCTCTCTCTTTCCTCCAGGTCTCCTGCTCTTGTTCCTCAAATATGTTCACTAACTGTAAAGGGCCACACAGTACCCATACCATTCTACTTTCCCTACAGGCTAAGTTTGCTCCGTGATAGGGGCTGAGGAGGCTGCTATCCGCTAAGACTCCAGGAAGGACCTTACACTAGAACGTTCTCTGTAGATAATAATCAGCCCAAAACTTTCAATCAAATAAACAAATTTCTCACCCTCTGTTTTTCCGTATTAGGCAATGCTTTCTGTGTGACTCTTGTCTTTCAAAGGATCCTATTTCTTCATGCTGCATTCATTTTATCACAATCAGTGCTTGTAACAATTGTACAGTCATGTACAATTGTACATACATAACTCTAAACCCAGCATGGATTCATCATTCCCTCCCTCCCACCAAAATATTTATGCTTTTATTTTAATTCAGGCACTGCCTCAGTCTCTCAAAGTGTGAGAGTGAGAGAAATCATCTCAGTGTCAAACGTCTTCAGAAATACAACAGTGAATGTTGAAATTGTGATCTACCTCATACCCTGGGACATTTCACATGCATTGCTTCTTTTGAGCGCCATGGCAACCACATAAAGGTTCCTATTCTTCTTTTTGTTTTTTATACTTGGGCCAAGTGAGCCCCCCCCCCCAAAATTAACCCACTCTGGGTTACGTAGGTATTAGGTATCAGAGCCAAAGTTTGAAGGCAACACTCCAAGCTAACGCACAAGCCTTCTCCTTCACCGTCTGTGTTATGTTGGACGTGCTCTACCAAAGCCTGAGCAGAGGTTTTTGAACACAGGAAAACATAGCAGGCTTGCCACAACATGTTATCTTAAGTGATGTTAGGAGAATGGCGTGCTGGTTTAGAACCAATGTGTGCGTCCGCAGGGCTCTGCAGGGGACAGAGTAAGCTTTTCCCCAACCGCCACATTCAGCGTTTCAGGAACATCCATCTCCGTGACGAGAAACTCATTTGGCAGAGATTCTGTAAGTGCAGGTGGTTGTAAACCGGCGATGAGAAGATGCTGGGGTTCCCAAGCTGTCTATTTGTATACCGTCGGAAGCCATCTTCTGATAAGCACAGAGGAGAATGAAAGGAAGGATTTGCTGGAGAACAAGTCTGCGGTGGGGCAGGCATCAGCACATAGCTCTCCTGCAGATCGAAACACGAGCATGCTTCACAGTGGGACTTGGGAACTAGAAAAAGTTCACGGCTGACTCATGCCTCCTTAAGTTTAATTATTCTGTGTTCTGAACAGGAGGATAGGGCTTACTGGAGACAGCATCAGGAATTTGATGATGATAGGAGATGAAGGGTGTGGACGCATTCAAGGCTGTTTGCATGTGATCAACAGAGGCAGAGCTTACCACCACACAACGGTCATCTCTGGTTGGCCAGACGCCAAGGCTTCCCTCTGAGTATTCAAAGTCCTTCTTCTTTAAGTCCTGCTCAGAAAACACCTCCACTAGAATGCCACTGCCAAGGTAGAAAACCCAAAGCTATGTTTCTGGTGGGGATATTCAATACTATTAAAGTAGTTTCTCTGAGGGAAAAGACATGGAAGAAATAATGTCCATGGGTTTAAGTGATAGAGGGAAAAAAATGCATTAGGACACAAGAAAAAGAAAAATAGCCTGGAAGGGCTTCTCACTTAAATCCTCCCTCCTAATCTGCTGAGTTAACCTCCCTGCTCCCCTTGTCTGTACATGTTCAGCTCCCCAGCACAGAAGATGGGAGATTGCAGGATAATCTGCTTACATAACTACTCATCCACTCAAGTTCCAGGAGAGGAGAGGAGAGTTTATGGGAGGTCCAGAATGTAGCTTTTCCAGGGTACATCCTTTAACCCCCACTGGGGACCAGACGCTCAGGGATCCTCATGAGAACATCTGCAGAGATTTCCACCCTATGCTTTGCCGTTGGGGTAAATTACAAATGCACTGAAATAGCTTAGCCCTGTCTGGTAGAACTGACTCTGAGAACAGGAAGTCTTAAGATACTGACGTGAGGCAGTGGGAGCTTGCAGTGAAAGGGTAAAAGACACCCTTCCCAGCATCTCTACCTTTAACCCTGCTCCTAACTCCTAGAACTTTCCCTTAACTCCACCCCTGGCTGGGGTTCTAATATGACCTGCTAACTATGCTCTTTCCTTCCTCTCCACACACCTAAGGGCTTTTCATTTCTGCCCAGTTGTTCTCAGCTAACAGGGTATTTGGGACTTAGTCCAGGAATAAAGGTTCTCAGAGCTGGATCCCAAGTAGCCCATTTTGCATTAATGCTCCGTCCAAATAAATATGCAACATCCTCTCACCAGCACATCTGGTGCAACATATAAACATAAATAAAGCATTATACGCAACAATGGAAGCTTATGGGACAATAAGGAATGACTAGCCCTTCACTCCATTAATAATGAGAATTTTCTAGCCCCAGGGTAGAAATGAAAGAACTGAGTGTTTGGCTCTAGTGGTCTTGGGGATTGTCTTATCTAACATTCTCTTTAGTTTGGTCTATTGTTTCTGCATGAAGATTCCAAAGATAAGCACTTCTCAACCTGACCAGTCTATCTTTATAGCATTGCCATTTTGTTCTGAAAATCTTAGGATTTCCAAGTATGCAGAGAATAACGTATTAACCCCATTGTACCTAAGACCAACAATGATGGATAAATGGCTACCCTTATTTCACCTATGAGCCCCACCTCCCACCATACTGTAATATTTTAAAGCAGGTCCAAGGCATCATTAGTTCATCTATGAATATTTTTTCTGTATGTTCTGGTAGGACAAAATGATATTTCTCTTGCAGAACTTTGCCTTCTTATTAAACACATACATATCCTTCAGAAGCTCCTCAGGCATACCTTAATGTAGTTTTGTGAATGGAAATGTGATGACTGAATGTTTTTTTTTTTTCTTTTCTGTTTGCTGAACTTCAGAACACCAATCAAAGAGAGCTCACACACATAGAGAAAGTGTCCATCTCACTTTGTATGAGCAGTGGCACCATGATGTGAAAGCAATGTGTAAGCAAATCTAACTGTCACCATATCTTGGAAGCTGAGTAAATTGCTTTCTTTTCTCAGTATCCTTTCCCGTAAGTTGAGGGTAATACTATCTGCCCCATAGGCTTCACCAAAACCTTGTAAGAATCCCACAGGGTGATCCATGTGGAATCCCTGTAAATACAGTGTACCTTTCAATTGTAAGAAATAATTACTGCGCGGGGCAGGCATTGCAGCCGCAGCACTCAGCAGGGGTGTTTAAAGAAGATGGAGACTTCGCTGCTAGCTCTGCTGCCATGGTTCCTGGTGCCTTCTGTGAAAGCTCATAATGGAGGCATGCTGAGAAGCCCTGGAGGGCACCTGCTGCAGAGCAGTGTCAGGAGAGGTTTCCTCAATATGATCTCAATCAATAAACCTGCCATCCCAGGCATGCAGGCTTCCTCCTCCGCTATTCAGTTACAAATGCCACCGGAAAAACTGTACCTTTTCACCTTTTTTTTTTTTTTTTTTTTTTTTGAGACCCGAGCAGAGGAACAAACCACTGCTCTGTCCCCTTAGAGGGAAGAAAAAAATGTCTAATAATAATACTTTTCTCAGCTGCCCAGATAAACGAAGGGACCAGCTGAACTGCACGTAAATGATTATTCTTTTGGGGAGGAAAAAAAACCAAAACTGTGATCCGTCCGAATTCAAAGACCAAATGCATTTAAAGGCAAAAACACCCGGTGAGAAGAATGGACAGTGGATTTCAACACAAAAATTTCCGTCACAGGGCTAGCCAAAAAAAGAACAGGAGGCAGGGTGAGCACTGAGAAGGAATAAAATAATGGTTAGTTATACAATGGCGCTTTGTCCGCCAGAAACACATGCTGGGACCACCACCTCCACCCCACCGCCACCCCCAACATTCAGAACATGGGTTCTCACACACCTTAATAGTTCGCTGAGGACAAAATGGTGACAGCTGAGCTGATCAGGACAAAGACAAGCCCTTAGAGGGGTTTCTGCCTCCATGCAACATGGCCATAAGCATATGCAGATAAATATCACATTTATTATTATTACATTAAAATATCACTGTGGGGCCAGGGGTTGGGGTGCACAAGTTTGATCTCAGCACTCAAGACAGAGACAGGCAGATAGATGTCTGTGAGTTTGAGGCTAACCTGATCTACATGGACAGTTCCAGACTAGTCAGGGATACAGAATAAGAATTTGTCTTAAAAATCATCATCATTATCATCTTCATCATCATATGTCACTATGTATTTGCTGTGGGATGTCCTGTATGTTGTGAATATATATTGTTATGATTGATTGATAAATAAAACACTGATTGGCCAGTAGCCAGGCAAGAAGTATAGGCGGGACTAGCAGAGAGGAGAATGGGGGGAACAGGAAAGTGGAAGAGGAGACGCCAGCTGCCATGATGAGGAGCAGGATGTAAAGTACCAGTAAGCCACAAGCCACATGGCAAAGTATAGATTAATAGAAATTAATAAATAGAAAATTAATTTAAGATAGAAGAACTAGATAACAAGAATCCTGCCACGGCCATGCAGTTTGTAAGCAATATAAGTCTGTATGTTTACTTGGTTGGGTCTGAGCGGCTGCAGGACTGGCGGGTGAGAGAGATTTGTCCTGACCGTGGGCCAGGCAGGACTGGAGAAAACCTCAGATACATGTATTCATAAAGGAAGCATAGCAAGCAACCTCCCTAGTCACAGTGGCTTAACACACAAAATGTATATCTCCCTTCATTAGTGAAGTCTCCATTTCTCTCGGTGTTTCTTCTACAGAATTCTATTGCTAGAATTCTGAACAGCCTACCCAGGATAGAAGGGGTTTGGAAACACTGTTCTGGGCTGAGTCGTCACTGGCCAGCAACAATCCTAAGCCCTGGAAGTGTGGCAGAGAGCACAGCATGCGGATGGGACACTCTGAGTGTTTCAGTAGCTGCGGCTGGGGCTGTTAAACTGGAGTGTTGTGTGCTGTGACAAACAGGCTAAAGCGTCTCTTGAATCCTTGCCCTGTGCAAAGTCTTCCCCTAGTTGTTCTAAGAGAGAGCGCTAAGACCCTTGAGCCTCCAAAGCTGAAATCCTAGTGAGCAGGACAACTATTGCAATCAACCAACAACTGCCATGGTGATGGACCGCTACCGATCCCACTGTGTTTGAATTGTGTGAGCTAATTTTCTTCTGTGGGATATGGAGGAGTGCTGTGTCTCTACTTAGAAACAAGTCATTTGCAATGCAGGTGCTCAGAAACGGAAGCTTTTATCAAGGAGCTTATTGTGCACAACAGCATATTAAATGATTAAGAGAGTCAGCATTAGGGCCAGACTGTGCGTTCAGATCTGTGACTGCCACTTCCTGGAGTCGATCTGCTCTGTGCCTTTCTGCTCATCTGTGAACTGAGGAAGCAAGTTGTCCTATCTTGTCAGTGATTGAGATGATTATGCAGGCTGAGAAAAGGTAACATCCTTAGAACCATGCTTGGCATGAAGAATGATGGTAACGTTAACTGTCGTGGCAGGGAAGAGATGCATTAATATAAGGAGCATAAACAAAATGAGGATTATTGCATGGCTTGGTTTGCAGAATTCTAACATACCAATCTAGCTCCACATACCTCTTCTTCAACTCCTCTCACACCTGTCCCATCCCACCTCTAGATGTTTCCTTGGGATCCACTGCTAATATGGTCAAAAATGTCATCCTAGATGGCTGGGGTTTTTGTTTGTTTATTTGTTTGTTTGTTTCTCTTTTTCCCTTAATTGTTGACAGTTCTCATTTAACTGAATTTTTCTTGAAGTTGTAAAAATTTATCTCTTTTTGAAGAATGTATTTTTCTTTCCTAATTTATAATTTCTTTTCCATCATCCTCAGGTAGCAGCTGCTTTCCTTCTCTCCATCATGGAGATCAGGGGGAGAAATGCACTATTTTCTGAGGAAACAGGGGGATTTCTGTTATCATAAGCAGTGTCAGATAGATTTGGGGAGCTTCCTGTGGCAGGCAGTTATCTGAATTTGGCCAGTTCTCTGTCTGTCAGGTCCCAGTAGCTAAAACTGGATTCACCTCATTGTATGATTCATCCCCACAAACCCAAGGGATACCACTAATCATGGCTCTGTGTGACCTTGAGGGGTTCTCCATTACCAGCTCCCATCTACTCCAGTCTCTTCCTACATCATCGTCAGAAACATCTTTGTGGAAACACAAAATCTGGTTGTGGCACTAGTACCCCCACACACATACTTTGCCATCCAGTATAGTTTCATAAGCACTCTGTATCACTGGAAATCTCTCTACTCTCCTTTTACAGAATACCTTGTGCAGTTCTGCTTCAATCACTGAAAAGACCCTTGCATAGCTTTTCATGAGAGGCAGTTGGCAGAAGAACTATAGATGAGATATAGTCAACACTATGAAAGCCTCCAGCCCTCTGCCTATCTGCCTACCTTAGAATCAGATCTGAAGGCACCAAAGTGAAGCATGGGAAGAAGAGGGAAGAATAAAAGGCAGGTGCGACTCAGAGCTCGTGTGTGTGTGTGTGTGTGTGTGTGTGTGTGTGTGTGTGTGTGTGTAGATATTTCTACTAGCCAGGACTTTGAATCAATAGGATGGAGAGATAGATGAAAGACAGATAAATGATAAAGAGATGACAGATGATAGATCGATAGATATGGTATAGATATATACATAGATGATAGACAGACAGATAGATAATAGATAATAGGTAGATAGACAGGTAGATGAATGATAGATTAGATAGATAGATAGATAGATAGATAGATAGATAGATAGATAGATAGACAGATAGATAGATAGATAGATGGTAGTTATATCGATAGTGATAGATATATTAGGTAGCTATGTAATAGAGCATATATTTGCAGAGAGAGAGATCAGGGTCTGTTCTGAGAAACTGACTCACATGATCATAGAGACTGAGAAGTTCAATGACCTGCCATCTCTAAGGAAGAGACTCAGGAGAAAACTTACAGTGTAGTAATTTCTGGACAAATGAACCAATGCAGTTGATTAAGATTAATCCAGTCTACAGTTAAAACCAACATTCCAGTTCCAATAGGCCAGCAAGAAGGAAAGGACATGCTCTAACTCTTGGTTCTGTGCAATGGATTGGATGGTGTCTACCACATTAGAAGGAGAAATTCCACTTTACTAAATCAGATGCTAATCTTATTTTCAAACCCCTCCATGGGGGCACACTCTGAAATAATACTTCCTGATGCAGTCAAATTGACTCATTAAATTAGCCATAACAGTATTGATGTACTCAGGTAAAGGATACATCCTCAAACACATCTCAGTGCACTTCTGAAAGCTGTGGGGGTAGAAAGGAAAGAGATGCAGCATTAGAGTCAGAAATAACCTGCCCGAAACTCATCTCTGCTGCTCAGAAACAGCATAAACTTGTGGAAGTCACGTGGTCCCCCCCAACCTCACTTTCTTCATCTATAAAAATTTAGGCTCGTCATTCTTACTTTGTGTGGTTATTTTAAAAATGATTAGAAAATGAGCCTATAAAGCCTCATCGTAGATCTTGACACACCGCAGATTCCTAATAAAAGGTAGTCATTATTAATAATTTTGTGATTAGCCATTGTCAATCTTTTCATCTTATAATCAGGTAGCTTCTCTTTTACCACTATAGATAGATCAATTATTCCCCAGTAAGTGTTTCCTAAACACCTATAATTTTGAAAACACCAGATGAGTGAAATACAGAGCCTGTCTCTTGGGGCTAATTATAATGAAGCAAAACAGTCAGGTCAGCAAAAAATCACAGCGATGCAATAAGCCCTGTAAGATGGCTCTGTGCAAGGCAGCAAGCAGGCTGGTTCCGGGAGAACAAAGGCTCGGGAGAGCCTCAGGAGGCCAGAGGCCTCTGCCCAGAGGAGGTGCGAATGAAGATAAATTATTTCAGAAGAACAGAGAAAACTCCCATGAGGACCAGGAAGGAAGGTCACTTCAAGCTGAGGGGACACCATGAGAAAAAAACAGGCAGAGATATGAATACACGGTACCTTCCAGAAACAGCAGCAGCTTGAGAGGAAACCAGAAGACACCAAGGGGGGTAAACCCAGAGACAACCATACAGGGTGGGTTCACAGCAGCCATCTTGGAGAAGGAACTCTATTGCATGGGTAATTTGCACTCATTCCTTTCAGTGAGACGTGAGCTTTTGCATTCTCCAAGTTTCTTTAGCTACTGTAGGAAATGTATAGGAGTGCCGTTCCCTAACATCCTGGCACATGCAGACGAGGCGAGTCAAGGACGGCCTCTTACAGTCCTGTTTAGGGAGAGAAGCTGTGTGCAAGCTGGAAGACAAGTCCCAGTTTCACACAGGTAGCCGTGTGAGGTGACCCATAGGCTAGGAAGCTCTACCCTTGAGGGATATAAGATTCATCAGGCAAGGGTGAAGTTTGGTGACTCAACTTCACTAAGGTGTTTTTCTAGAGGGAGGAAAAATGAGTGAGCAAAGTCTAAGTGAGTGATGTTGATGTAAATATAGTGTCCACAGTATTTCTCTGTGAGCCTGAGGTTTAATAAGATGTCCTTACAGGCACCTAAAAAGCAGGATGGCATGAAACATGGGGTTTTCCTTTCCTCCACTGATTTCAGTCTCCGCCTCTAAATTCTGAGTGGCAGGTCAGTCCTCAGCCAAACAGTAAAGCTGATTCATTTGAGCCTGGGAACTGTCTTTCATCGTTCGTTATACTCCCCCACACTGTAACTGCCACTATCGGGGCCAACTACAGGATCCCGACCCCTGTCAAATGTGACTTACGGGCCACTGTACGGGGCACCTACATACGGTTACTCGATATAACTGTCATAGCACAGCTCTGGATTTTCTGCCCCTAAGATACCACCGTATCACTTAACATGATAACCTGCCTCCTCTTAGAGGCTTTCCAGCCCTGGGAGCTCAGGAAGGAGAGATGCACACCCAGACCTTTGTCTCCACACAAGATGCCAGTTCCCAAGTGTCGCCCCTTCGGTCTTCCCTCCACCGGGTCAGAAGGCAGAGTGAGTAGCAAACGCTCATTAGGAAGCAGGAACCTGTAATCCAGAATTCTATACCCACTGAAGACCATCAACCATCCAGCCAGGGCTGGCTGGCTGATGAGGGGGTGAGCAGGAAACCTCAGCTTGCCATGGACTCCCTGTTGTCTTGGCATTCCTCAATTTGGACTTCACTTGGAAGATCCAGCCAAGCCCACCCGCACGGTGAAGCGAAGTCAACACATCCCAGTGACCTTCCTCCAGGACTTGTCTGTCTGCCTAGTGGCCTTGAGTCAGCGTCTCCCGGCCATCTGGCGTGGGAGTGCAGCTAACAAGGACAGAGGTACATTGTCCTGAAAGACCCAATGTAGCTATCAGTGTTGAGACTGAGCTGGACTGTCTGGGGGATGGGACCTAACAAGGCCTTGGATGGGCAGAGACAGACAGCAGAGGCTGCCTCCCTAGAAAACAGAGGCCTGCCTAATTTTCCCTCATAAAGTATTTCCCATTTATTTTTATCTCAGCCTCCTCCTCTTGAAGACATAATATAATGTGAATTTCTAGTAATATATATGTGTATGTGTATGTGTGTGTGTGTGTGTGTGTGTGTATGACTGGTAGTATAAATCATACACACACATATTAAATATATATATAGAGAGAGAGAGGGAGAGAGACAGAGACAGAGACAGAGACAGAGACAGAGATCCACCTAATTGTTAGTCTATTATATAAAATAACTTAAAATGAGCTTGTTTAGAACCCTCTACTTTTTTCTGGAACACTGGAAGTTAGGTCTCAATAGTGAACATGGTGGTGGCCAGTGATGGAGAAAGCTAAGGAGGAGGTTGTCTTCACGACACCACTGAGACACGTACATACGAGCATAGGATGTAGGCAGTAACTTCCCTGCCTTCAACATGGGCCCTTATGTTGGTCTTCAAGGCTGGTCCTCATAATTTAAAAACTAGACTACGCTGATGAAAAGCACTGTCTCTGCACTTTGTGTCACATTTGAATGTCATTAGCCCCCGACATTCTCCACTTGCCCTCACTTGTTCAGAATTGATTGCTGTGACACTTTCCACCAGGGACTTTGCTCCTAGAGATTTCTTAACTGGGAACATTTATCCCGACCCATGACTCGGGTTTTCTTCCCTTTAATTCTTGCATATTTATTGGCACATTATTCTCACTCTCCACATGCCCCAAGTAGTGCTTCGAAATCAGGTCTCTTCTGCTGCTGTGTTCTGTGTGGAGGGGGTGTACCTCCAGGCCTGATAGTGTGGGGGTTGGGAACCATAGCCTGCCAGGGCCAAGCTGCTCCATTCTCTCGCTGCCATGCTCTGTGGCATGACAGTCAGGAAAGGAGGGGGCAGGGCAAGAAGACCAAGCTGAAGAGGCTTCGTTCCTCATTATTTTCCTGTCCGCCCCACCCCACCCCTCCCATGCTGTACTTTGAGACACAGCATTGTTCTACAAACTGTTTTTTCCTTTATTAATATTGCAAATCAACCTGCTTCTGTTGAGATTACAACTGGTCTAGAATTCAAAGGGAACACTGAGCAGAAATATTGTCTCATTTTTAAGCTTTTGCCATTTCCTGTATTTAAAAAAAAAAAAATCCTTGATGGGTACCAAAAAAAAAAAAAAAAAGGAGGGAAGCAGAGCCTTTCTTGGAACACTTTCCATGGTGAATTGTTCTGAACTCTGACCAAACTGGAGGACTGCACCCTCCTTCCCAAGCAGCCAAGGTTCAGGGGGCCTCTGCAGATCAGTGGCATTCCTTGCCAGCACAGGGCAATCCTCTGTCTGAACTGGAGACAAACGACTATGACCTGCCACAGAGTCAAGGGTACGTGTTAATCTGACCAGCCTAGCAGGACACCCGAGGAAAGCCGCTTGCCACTCTCCTGACCACCTTTTCTTGGCGGGGTCATTAGGCCCATGAGGCATTTTACGAAGATTCAATCTACCCTAATCTTCTCCAGCTAAGGGTTGGCTGGCTAATGACCTTCCCTGCTTCCCTGTCCAGCATGATTACTGATACTATCATCTTCCCCGGGCCTTTACAAACTGAAATTGCAAGGATAATGGCGAGTTTTCTCAACGTCTTGTTAAGGGACAAGGAAAGCCACAGCCCACACATTCTCAATAGTCCACTGTTTTTAGGCTGCGGAGGAGCTGGTGGAGGCTTGTCACACTAAAAGGAAACAAGAAAGCTGCTGTCCTGACTCTTTGCCCTGGGCTCATCTTGAGTCCGCATTTCATTTTAGGCACCGAGTTTTCTTATGCCTTGTCTGTGTTGGGTCCGGGGTCTCGCAATAATGGGGGACAGACCAAAAAAGTCTATTAAACCAGAAACAAACTTTACTCCAGAAAAATAAAAAAATTTAAAAATTAAAAAAATAATAATGAAACACTGCGGGGTACAAAAACTTATCAGCTAGCAGAGACCACAGGCAATGTTGGAATTCTGGGGCTGTGGCAATGGAGGCTGGTACTGGCCTCTCTTTATAGTATCAGGCACGGGGTGTATGCTAGAAGTCACATAGGACCATCTGGCATGGGATGCATGCTAGAAGTCATGTAGAAACAACTATTAAAAGTTAACTTTGGTCCAGGCAGTTGTTGGTTATAAGGGGCAAGGGCATTAAAAGTTAACCCTAGGCTGTTGACAGAGGAGCTGGCTGTAAGCAGACAGCCATTGTTAGCAGTTAACCTTTAGAGCTCATGATGGTCAGTTTTTATCTCTTAAGCTTATCATTTTATGTTTCTATATTCCTGGACCCTTCATCTAGAACCTCCTGAGAAGGAAACTGATCATATGGAGGCTGGTATTTCAGTAAAATCAGGAGGATCAAGGACAGTTGCTTAGGCATTTCAGCCACGACCCTCCTTATTTGGCAAGACAAGGAGGAAGAGGGGCCTCACACCGCTCAGGGGCCAGCCAGAGGCAAGCTGCTGCTTTTGTAGAGACTCCATCTCAGAATGTGACCCGTGCCCTCGATCTGGAGTGAGTTCCATTTCTATTCACACGGG
>CABHPP010148711.1:930-25329 GCA_902168425.1 Peromyscus attwateri
AGAGAAAGAAAGAAAGAAAGAAAGAAAGAAAGAAAGAAAGAAAGAAAGAAAGGAAGGAAGGAAGGAAGGAAGGAAGGAAGGAAGGAAGGAAGGAAGGAAGGAAGGAAGAAAGGAAGGAAGAAAGACAGGCAGAAAGAAAGAAAGAAAGAAAGAAAGAAAGAAAGAAAGAAAGAAAGAAAAAAGAGTGATCTTTTGTGTCTAATGTGAGCACAGTTTAATTGCCAAATTCTGTCAATCACTTTTCCACTAGGCTACAAAACTTTGGAGCTAGCAGAAGGAATTTTTTTTATGTGTGTGTGTGTGTGTGTGCGTGTGTGCTATAAAAAAAATCTCTGGGAAAACATAACTTACTTTAATCCCACAAAAACTTCATGAAGTGGCTGTTGGTTTCTTCATTTCATACACCAGGAGACATGAGGTTCAAAGAACTGTGTAAAGGTTGCATTATAACAGTGAAGGCTAAATGTTTGCATATACTATCAGTGATTAAATATTTTCATCAATTATACTTGCAAATTTTCTTAATCCTATAGACTTGTAAGGGAAGATAGTAATCATATTCAGAAGTGGATTTGACTTTTCTAGGTAGAATCTGTCCTATAATTTAACTCACAGTTTTATTTTTTTCAGGTTTACTCTTACGGTCTCCACTTCTGACAGAACAACCACTTCATCCCTGACATAATTATGTGCAGACTACATTTCTGAAATAGGATGTTTACTATTCAGGTGCTGGACATTTAATGATTAGAAAATGCAGGATTCATTTATTTCATTAAAGCTCCAATCTTCTTTAAGCTACAGCAAATACATCTTCTGATATATCAAACTAAATGTCATAGGCACCAAAAATGTGAACCTGTATTGGAATACTTGACTTGTCTTCATAGAAAGTTCTTCATAGTGACTTAAAGAATAGCCTTAGCTCATAGTTGGAAACACACACACACACACACACACACACACACACACAAACACACACTTCTTAATAATAGTAAAGTTTTAAAAAACAGAAAACAGCAGCAATCACAGACAATTACATATATTGGTCTTATTTAACCCAAGTACACTTAAGTGCAAGAATAACCTGAAACTAATATTGAGCTTTAGGCAGAATAAAAACGTGAACAGAAAGACATGGATTGAAGAAGTAACTTTTTTGAAATGTAACATGTCTAAAATAATATACTTTCAACAGCACTTTAAGAGGCTTTGAGGGCAGTTGGGAAGAACAAAGCACTCCATGCTATTTCTAGTGGCTATCCTAATTTTCCTTTACTGTTCTTTATTATGATTTCCATCTGTGTGATCTTCTTTCTCTTGAACACTTTTTTGAAAGTCACTTTCTGATTCCCACTATCGATGTCAATTCTGGATTCCCAGAAATAGTTTTTAAAATGCATAGTCATGCTTCGTCTCAAGCTCAGTTACCTCGTGCATGTTATACATCTCTACTCCTCCACTAAACATTAAACACTATACACTTTATATCACCCCATATAATGAAGCATTTGTTCTCATGACACTGCTCAGATAATAACACAGAGTTCAAATGACAGTTTCAAGGTGGCACAACCTAATTTGCATATTCAGCATCTGAACCTATAGTTGCCGATCCTTCTTACATGTTGCAGTCAGTTCTCATTAATGGTTTTCAAAACAAATTAATTGTTTTCAACTCACTGAAGATTGAAATTTTGTATTACAGCCTTTACAGTTTTTCCAGTGTCTTTGTCTTATTGCATTCTGCATGCTCCATGAAACAGTGTAAAACTTGAAGTCAGGAACTCCACTTAGTAACTTGCGAACAAGGTGAAGTCTTGTTTTATAGTAGAAAGATACTACACTGCCAAAGAAACAATGAGTAAAAAACAACTTATTAGTAAATTGATGTATCGATAAATACAATCAATGAAGCAAGTCTGCCCTTGGGATCTATTTGTATAATTCAGGCTGAGGTTACCTCAGGTTGTGGCTTTTATTCTCCTGTGATCATAAGGTATTATGCTTTGATTAAATCCAGACAGAATTAATAAGCAAAGCAGCAATTAGAATTTGGACCGTCTGATTACATATCCTTTGCAATATGTGATGGAGGTGACAACTAGGAAGATCAAAGCACAGGTAAATAATAAATACTCATTACCATTTTCCTACTTGCTTGAAATCAGCAGCACCATCCTGTTTAATGCTTCCTAAATCAAGCACTAATTTTTTTAAAAAAAAAAGCTCTTTATGCATTAAACTATTTTAGGTGGATAATCATTTATGATTTTTGTCTCATACATTTTATGATTTGGAGTATGTTATTTTTCTTAATTTGGTGATTTGGGGACTGGGTATCCAAACATTAAGTGTTGGAGGCCTTGGTACGACGGAGACAACAATAGGAGAGCTTAACGAGGAAAGTTAGAAGATGAAGATCCATCTCTAGGATTAGTTACACAGTCATTCCACATGCATGTACTGAGCCCTAATGCTAAGAGCCCTCTATAGTTACTGGTAGATAAATATTAATAAATGAAGCAGGTTCTAGAGTTGCTAAGGAACTCATTGCTTGATAGAGGCAGCAAACACCTAAATACACGGTAATGTAGAAGAGTTATAAATACATATATAAAGAGAAGAGGTGAATGAAAAGACTGTAAAACCCTGAGAAAAGAATGATTAAATCTAATAGGTTCTCTCAAGAGGTAGGTCTTGAGAATGACAGTCACTCTTCCACTTTTTTTTCATGTTTGCTTAACTTCTAGGTGAATTTTTCTAAAGTTTTTGTATTTTTTATTGCCACCTTCATGTATTTTTATAAGACTCAAGTACCCAATTTAATATTCTTGCATCATTTAAATGGACTTTGAATCAATTGACTTATTATCTACAGAGCAAGTACTTTTTTTTTTTTTTTCTGGTGCATCTATGATGGATTTTGAGAAATTCTCCCTACTAGGAACAATTTCTCATTACAGCAGGCAAAATTGATGTCCATGGAAAACACATTCTGATTACAGCATAGTCACTAAAAATTATGTAATGCTGCTTAAACTATCCCAAGAAGCATCAGCAGTGCACAACCTGACAGTGTGGGAAATTATGGACAAAGTAGTCCTCCTTACTAACATTTTAGCTTTTTGTAATATCTTGGTGTGTCTATAAATGTGTGTGTGTGTGTGTGTGTGTGTGTGTGTGTGTGTGTGTGTGTGTGCATGTTTTCACCTGTGTGTGTATACATATATATGAAGGATCTGTTTACCTAGAAAACAGAGTGTAGAATAAGACAGTCCCTGATCCTAACTTGAGAAATGCTCTTGTTTTGAGTGAACATTGGTGCGCCTGATCATAAATGTGAATTCTAAGTGGGATAGGAAGAAAACAATGAAAAGTGGAAAACTGTGGTGAGCTCTGGAGCAGAACAGCTGTCCCATAACTTGCTTATTTATGATGCACTGATAATTTATTATTTAAAGTTAAAAAGGGTTAGAGCTTTATGGGATTTACAAATAATGCTGCACCATAAAGAAATTAAAGGGGAGCATATACTTGCAATTAAAAATGGAGCAGTGACTCTCTCCTTTATGATGACATGCTGATGCTTTCCCTCACTGATAGGATGCTAAATCATGTTCCTATTCTCTGATTTCCTGAGACAGTGACCCTTGTGATGACTTTCAAAGCAAAGAGGATATGGGGTCCTGGGAGACTTTGTAAAACCACATTTAATATTACATTATCTATGGTCATTATTTATTGATTTATGCACTTTAAAGGATCATATAATTTTGTGATATGAAATCACATTATAAAGCATAATATATAGCCAGGCAGGGGTAGCAATGCCTTTAATCCTAGCACTTGGAAGGCAGAGACAGGCAGATCTCTGTGAATCTGAGGCCAGCCTGGTCTACAGAGTTACAGGATATCCAGGGAAGTTACACAGAGAAAACTTATCTCAAAAAAACAAAGAAAAAAAGCATAATATATAACCTTGTAACATTTACTACAATGAGATCTGTGTGAATTGTCAAATGAGAGTACAATGAAGACAAGTAGGTCCATGGCTAGGTCTGCCATTTCAGACCTGCTT
Source organism: Peromyscus attwateri (assembly GCA_902168425.1). NCBI lineage: Eukaryota > Metazoa > Chordata > Mammalia > Rodentia > Cricetidae > Peromyscus > Peromyscus attwateri. The sequence goes on from CABHPP010148711.1 coordinate 5,012, forward strand.
AAACTAGAGGGGTGCCTCTCACATTACTCCCAGCAAAAATATATGTTTAAAAACTTGCGCCACTTTCATATCTTCATTTATTTCATTTAAATAATATCTTAGAAGTTGTTACGGGATGGAGTTTTGTTCTTCCCCTAAATAAACTGAAGATCCAATTGCCAGAACATAAGACTATGATGTCATCTGAACATAGGGTCATTAGTTAATATAATAGACCTGTCATATGAAGATTACATCATGCTAAAGTAGTTTGGACTCTTGGTTCCATATGACTTGTGACCTAATGAGGAGAAACAAAGAGACACTAAGGAGAAGGCAGGGAGAAAGGAAAGCAGACAAGAATTAGGCAGCTGCAAGCCAAGGAATATTCAGGATTTCTAGCAAGAACCACAGTCAGGGGAAGGCAAGGAAGAGTGCTGTCCTGCAGACTCCAGAGGCAGGGCAGTCCCTCTAACATACAGATACCTCCAGAAGTGTGAGGTAGTAAGTCTGTGCTATTTGGAGCCAAGTGTTTGTGGTGATTTCTTATGGCAGCCTTGAGAAAAGAGTTTACCTAGCAATCATGTGTTCAGAACTGCTGTGCACGTATGCAATACAGCAAGACTTTACAGAACAGTATGCTGTATTGCAATGAGAGCTTTTGTGTAAACTGAGGTAGGGAATAGGCTAAGTAGGAAAAGTAATTAATAGAAATTGTGGTCAGATGAATTTAATATCTGTGCTATTAAGAGGAGGGCATCAGCCTTTTCATGATTGAAAGGTATTCCTGAGTGTAGATCACGGGGACATCCATCATGCTGTAAGTCTGTTGGAGGAAGCGATGGGGTCATGGTGGCTCCAGGGGACATCAAGGAAGGGGGAGAAGCTGACATTGGGGTGGTAACTGGGTTACAGGTTCTTGCATACTTTTAGGCTCAGTAATTTCAATAAGTTTTGGAGGTTAAAGTAAAAGGTTTTATATTTAAAACAAACCATATATGGTGAAGCTAAAAGACAGAGGACATATTTGTAGAGCAGTGCTATAATCTAGGCCAGGCAATGATTACTCAGATCAATGTGGCAGTGGTGGAGCCCATAAAAAATGATTGGATTATAGAACATACCAAAGAGGGCTAGAGACAATGAGATCTGTGGCCTATTGGAAATGTGGTGTGATGGAAAAGAGGGTTCCACTGTGATTTCTAGATCCTTGACCTCCAGAAGGAGAGAATGACTGTCTTCTAATGTGTAGAAGCAGTTGGAGGGCTGGGACAAGGGGACCTTTCATTGTGGAGTAGCCATCTATCTTCTTCTCAATTTTTGTGTCTTTTGTTGTTTAGTATCTATATTTGTTGCTTTCTCATGATATCTACTTTTGAAGTTAATATCACCGCTCTATTTTGCTCTGATAGTCAATTTTTCTTTCCTTCTTCTGTAACTTTAAGCTCCAGTGGTTTATACGATTCTCTCCTTCTTACTTTTACACTACTGTAAACTTCATAGTTTTTAACCAAGAAAAGCAGTCCCACAGATGGGGATGCAGACAGAAAGATGCAGCATAATCATTTCCAGGAACCAGCAGCACAGTCCCCCACTTTAAAGATGAACTGTTTCAGGACTTCCACATAGGTGGTAAAAAGAATGGCTGTGTCTTTTTATTACTAGGAGGTTTCAGAGAATCTGCTTGTAAATAGCTAGGACAATACTTCCTTAGGGGCCCTAGAATTCATTCCTGATTCCTTAGACTTTTTGGTGGGGAGAAATAATGCAAGTCTGTGAGAAATTTACATTGCAAAGATATTCCTTACCGCCCATTGGTCTCTTCTATGGGGAAAGGGAGAATAGTTACTAGAGAAAGCAGAAGTGCTTCCATTTTTCTGCCAGGAAGGGAACTGCTGGTCAGTTGGTGAGCTCATTTCACAAGTTTATGTATTCCCAGCACTGCTTTACACACTGGCAGGTTTGTATGACTAAACGTTTTGCATCCCCATCCATATAAAAGGGAATATCCCTTGCCTGATTACAAGGCAACATTTGTATGATCTTTTCAATTGTATTTTTTCAACAGCTCAGTGTCGAATTCTTTTTTTTTTTTTTTTTTTTTTTTAACGAGTAAGAGACAATAAAATATTGATGAGCTGAGCCTGGATCTATCTAGCATGGAACAACCATTCCCTCCTAGAGTGTTCTAAGACAGACAAATGCATGGAACACCCACACATACATTAAAAATCTGAGTTTATATTTCATGGGGTAGATGAGAAACCCTGGGGACTTTCAAGAGGTTATTTCAATATTGGAGTATGTCAATGCGTTAGTTAGCTGTTACCACCTACTCTATTTTTCTTTTATTCCCCCTGTGATGAATACCATGACCAAAGGCAACTTAGGAGAGGAAAGGGTTATTTGGCTTTCACTTCCATGTCACAGTACATCACTGAGGCAAGTCAGGGCAGAAACTTAAGCAGGAACTTGAAGCAGAGCTCATGGTAGAACATTACCTATAGGCTTGCTATAGGCTCATGTTCATCTAGCTTCCTTATGCATCACAAGCCTGCCTGTCTAATAGTGCTGCCAAGACTGAGATAGGGCATCTCACATCAATCACCAATCAAGACAATCTGTCACAAGAATGGACAATTTGTATTCATGTGTAGATGGCCCATGTATTTTTCTCTGTAAGAACACTCTAGGAGGGAACAGTTGTTCCATGCTAGATGGATTCAAATACAGCTCAAAAGACAATGTGATCTGGGCACTTTCTCCATTAAGATTCCCAGGAGGCTCTTGGTTGTATCAAGTTGACATTAAAAACTAACCCTCACACTACCTTCTAAATTACTCCGAAAGCACTGTTTATACCACAGTTCCTGTGCATCATAAGTGTGCATATGATTTTTTATAAATCTTGAGTCATTCAAGAGTCATCATTCACTAAAGAAGACAGTTAGAGCAGTCTCTTGGTTTGGCCAGTCACTTGGTGCAGATTGTTGGTGGGAGGCCTTTTTTCTGAAGTAAAATTCTCAATAAGTCTACTAACATGTCTGCACTCATACTGGCTGTTCTTTCATAGACAGTGATCTAAGAGAACAGTCAAGGCAGAAGCCATGATTTCTTTAATGACCTAGCCTGTGATGTCATACACTGTCATTTCAACAGTGTCATATCAGTCTTACTTAACATGGAAGTTGCCCATCCGGTGGATGTGGGGACACCGACTCACTGGGCAATATGGTTACTGTAATGGATATCTTGCACTGAAAATAACATATCAACTACCTATCATAAGCTGCCAGACACTCAGGATTAGAAAGGTGAAAAATAACACTAGGAACTCAGAACACTGAGGGGGCTTTCCTTATGAGGGACCTATGAACAGCCTGTTGGTCTGTTTCTGGCCTGACCCCTGTTGAAACTAAACAACATTACATCTGTTTTGAGAAGTGCCTTTTTTTTTTAAATCTCTAAAGTAATATTCTCTTTTACCCACCATGCTTTTATAGAGTGCTGCTTTTGATTTTGGCTGAGTACACTGTATTGTGTTTACTTGTGTATAAAGCTACTGTGCTTGGAGCTATTGGCTTTAATAAAAGGTGACAGTATTATTGAAACATTTTCTAAGTTAATCAGCTGGGATTTTGTGTCAATGTCTCGCCATCAATTTGATGAATAATTGATCTGTCAAACATAATACTAAACATCTTTTTAAGTATCCATAGCCTATTAGATGCTACTGTGAACTGTGCTGGTATGGGCCACTTGCATTTACTGAATGCATTCCATCTCCTTAATTAAATTAAGTGTCTACAATGGACATCCAACAAGCTAGCCTCTCTACCTTTGGAATTCCAGTGACTTGAGAATTCAAAACAAGTTGGTGCAGTATTATCATGACAGTTTTCTCTACAAAAACTTTGTTTTTTTTCCCACATTAAAGATATCCTAGGTAATACTACCCTGTTCCATTTGTTCAGTAGATATAATATTTCAGCAATGCTTACTCCTGACAAGCAATTTCAGGCCCAAAACAAGAGAAAGCAACAAAAAGCTTTGTAGTTTTAAAACAATCAATCTTTGTTCTCTGACAGAAGAAATGGAAGGATGGTGTTCCCCTCTTACTCTGAGATGACAGGCCTGCTTTTAACATGTTTAGGCACTGACACCACAGCAACAGTGGGTCCATATTCATGGGCTATTTCATAGTCTAACAGGCAAAGGAAGGCCAACCTATTAATAAGAGGTGAAACATCCAGTTGTGTTCCCTATCTGTTGAAAACTCTGATCATTATTTTCAATGTAGCACTTGGAGGCCTTTGGCTTTCCCATTTTTTCTTTCTTCCTGTCCCCTCATTTTTCCCAGTTATAACTGTAGACAGGAAATTATTTAAGAAGAGCCCATGATAGTAAAGAACACTTTTTTTTTTCTCTTGAAATAAACATTGTGCATCTCAGTAACTGTTCTTGGGGGTTGCAAAAGGAAGAGTAAAAGTACCTCTAGATAAAAATCAAAGACAAAACACAATAAGACAAAAACATTAACAAAACTAAAACCAAATCTTAAACCAGATCAAGATTTAGGGCAGAGGCTATGTAGTCTTGTTTAGTAGCAATAGCAATGCCAAGACAGGACCTAGTTTATCCCATGATTGCTCATTCACATTAATTAATTGATATCAATTTTATTTATTTATTTTTATTTTTTATTTATTTATTTATTTTTTATTTTTTTCAGAGCTGAGGACCGAACCCAGGGCCTTGTGCTTGCTAGGCAAGCGCTCTACCACTGAGCTAAATCGCCAACCCTGATATCAATTTTAGTATAATTCTATATAACCATAATATCAATGTTATAACTTATTATATTAATACATATGTTTTATTATGTATTTCTGAAACTCCCAATTGTTCTTTTGATGTTTCTCTACTCTGTGATATGGACTGAATTGTGCTTTTCCTCCAAAAATCATAATCATAGATCATAATTTGAAGTAATGAGCCCTAGTATCATATGTAGGATCTTTACCTTGAACCTAAAATGAGACTCTTAAGGTAGACTCCCACATGAACATCACTGGAATTCTCATGAGATGGAGTTTAAAAACAGACATAAAGAGACCCTCACCGATGAGGGGTTTAGAGGTTAACCTTTCTCGTATTCTCCTAAGTGAATAACCTTGATTTTGGATCCCAGCCTCCATACCTGTGAACAAATAAACTTTCTCCTAGTTAAGACAAGGCCTGTGATATTCAGGTACAGAAGCCCTAGCCAATGAATGTCTTTTCTGTCTCCTTACTCTGTCAGACAAATACCCAGTCAGTTAAATACACTCTTTAAGTTCATTTCTCTCTCTGTACAACTGTCCTTGACAAACTTTCATCTCACAAGTTCTTCCCACACTTATGTCTGTATTGTCAAGAAAGGGATTCTCATTGGCCCCCAATTAGCAGTTGTCTTGGGGCTTGACCCATCTGAATATATCTTTGAAAGGTTACCTGTAGTCAATGTATTTTATAATTTAAAAGAGGTCCATAGTATAGTGTTGATGGTATCTTCTGGTGTATATTTTATCTGCAGGTTTAGCAGTTACTCTCTGGTTTCTAGACATAACACACTGCATGTGAACATTGTAGAAATGTGCATCTCCATAAAGTCAGATAGTACTGGATTCAAAGCCCATCCCCTATAGTGTGGGTATATTTACCTCCCTCCTCTGAATCTCAACTTCTTCATATTCATGAAAGACATTGCAGAATCTACCATAGGTTTGGGAAATATTAAATATTATAACCACAGGAGCGTGTAGATTAACAGGGGACTGATACAAGTAAAACACGCACAGCATTCGCTTTCTTTCTTACCTCTCTTTCAGGTTGCAAAATCTAGTGCACCTGGATTCTTGTTCTGTTATTCTAATTCCTACTTAGAGTTTAAAAATAGGTGTTTTCTCTTTTCTCCCTCTCTCTTTCTCCCTCTCTCTTCCTCTCCTCTCTCGTTTTTAGCTGGGAAGATGTATTGTTAGGAATTATCACCATAATTTTGAACTAATTATTGTTCTAAAAATTTAATATCAATGTCATGACTAGTCCTGTTTCATTTAGTGTCAGCTAGTGTTCTTATCTTCAGAATAATTTGGATTAAAAACCAGTCCATGTAGTCAGTCACAGTCATTTTATTCTTCACTGGAATACAGACAAAAGCAGAGTTCATATTTGGCACATCACCATAGTAACTGGACCTCATGCAAAATAAGGAATTGGTCAGTAGTACTGAGTTTAAATGAACAAAGTGATTGTACTTTGTAAAGGCCCACTGTAATTCTATAGGCAAAATCAATGGTAAACTGATTTATTTCACTCAATTGAGACTGACCAGTTCATAATATTGATATATCTGATTTATGTACATGTTTGTGCACTCCATCAACACACACATGCATATGTGTGCAAACACACATTCAAATCCACACAGAAACAAACACACACACCTGGGGGATTCAAAATTCAAATAGTTTTTTCTCAAAATACACAGCTATGTGCTTGCTTTTCTATTTACTTAACAATATTTCTCCTACCCATTCTCTTTCATTCCATTAAACTCCCTATATACTGTTAAACACAATTTCCTGCCAGTCTTTTCTGAAGTATATGAGAAAGGCTAATTCATTTTTGCTTATTTCTTCTTCCAATGCTTTGTGTGTTTCAAGTGGTTGGCCATTGGCAAGTCAGAGATGACACTATTCTTTGGTGTCTGAGAGTAATTCCTGCCCAGTCTTTGTAATCTGCTATGACCTGCTGTCATTACTTCATTCTTGGAGGACATCTCAGCTTCCATAGCAATTCACAGATTTGAATTGAAATGCTCAGCATATTTCATTTTCTTTTACAGTCAGATGTTCTGAAAAAAGGAGTTAGAGCCCAATTTAGACATAAGTGCACCTAATAAAATGGATGGGTGTGGAGGAAAGATACCTCTACCTTAATCTAGAGTTCCTGTGAATATGTTACATTAAGTGTCAATAACTGTACTGATGTGATTTAAAAATCTTTCCCGTGTCTTTCTTGGGGTCCTGTTATCCAGGTAGCCTCCCTGGTGTTGTGAGTAGCTGTCCAGTCATCCTTGTTCCACAACTAGTATTCTCCTATGAGTGGGTACATACCATGTTTGTCTTTCTGAGTCTGGGTTACCTCACTCAGGAGGATTTTTTCTAGATCCCTCCATTTGCCTGCAAACCTCATGATGTCATTGTTTTTCTCTGCTGAGTAGTATTCCATTGTATATATGTACCACAGTTTATTTATCCATTCTTCGGTTGAAGGGCATCTAGGTTGTTTGCAGGTTCTGGCTATTACAAATAATGCTGATATGAACATAGCTGAGCAAGTGCCCTTGTGGTATGATTGAGCATTCCTTGGGTATATGCCCAAGAGTGGTATAGCTGGATCTTGGGGGAGATTGATTCCCAATTTTCTAAGAAAGCGCCATATTGATTTCCACAGTGGCTGTACCAGTTTGCATTCCCACCAGCAGTGGAGGAGAGTTCCCCTAGCTCCACATCCTCTCCAGCACAAGGTGTCCTCAGTGTTTTTGATCTTAGCCAATCTGACTGGCGTAAGGTGGTATCTCAGAGTTGTTTTGATTTGCATTTCCCTAATGATTAGGGATGTTGAGCAATTCCTTAAATGTCTTTCAGCCATTTGTGTTTCCTCTGCTGAGAATTCTCTGTTTAGTTCTATAGTCCATTTCTTAATTGGACTGTTGGGAATTTTGATGTTTAATTTCTTGAGTTTCCTATATATTCTGGATATCAGTCCTCTGTCAGATATGGGGTTGGTGAAGATCTTTTCCCATTCTGTGGGCTGTCACTTTGCCTTGTTGACTGTATCCTTTGCTCTACAAAAGCTTTTCAGCTTCAAGAGGTCCCATTGATTGATTGTTTGTCTCAGTGTCTGAGCTACTGGTGTTATACCTAGGAAGCGATCTCCTATGCCAATGCGTTCAAGACTACTTCCTACTTTCTCTTCTAGCAGGTTCAGAGTAGCTGGATTTATGTTGTGGTCTTTGATCCACTTGGACTTAAGTTTTGTGCATGGTGATAAATGTGGATCTATTTGCAGCCTTCTGCACGTTGATATCCAGTTATGCCAGCACCATTTGTTGAAGATGCTTTCTTCACGGGGATCGCCCAATGACAGAGAAATGGATGAGATCTACATGAACAGTCTGGACGTGAGTGGGGGTAATGAGGGGCGAGGGGCGAGAGAAAGAGAACTTTGGGAAGCGGGAGATCCCAACTGGATCAAGAACAGAGAGGGAACATAAGGAATGTTCATGATAAATGAAGACCACATGAGAATAGGAAGAAGCAAAGTGCTGGAGAGGCCCACAGAAATCCACAAAGATGCCCCCACAATAAACTGCTGGCAATAGTCGAGAAATAGCCCGATTTGACCTACCCTGGTGATAAGATGGCCAAACACCCTAATTGTCGTGCTAGAAACCCCATCCAGTGATGGAGGGAACTAGATGCAGATATCCACGGTCAGGCCCTGGGTGGAGCTCCGGGAGTCCAATTGGCAAGAAGGAGGAGGGTTTATGTGAGCAAGAGTTGTTGGGACCAGGGATGGATGGAATACAGGGACAAGTGGCCAAACGAATAGAAACACATGAACTGTGAACCAATGGCTGAGAGGCCCCCAACTGGGAGGAGGGGACTAGACCTGCCTGGGCTGAGTCCACCAGATCGTTCTCAATCCTCGGGGGAGTCTTTGCCCTTGAGGAGATGGAAATGGGGGGTGGGCCGGGGGGAGGGGGGCAGGGCGGGAGGAGGGAGAAAGGGGGAATCTATGGCTGATATGTAAAGTTGAATTATATTGTAAAATAAAATAAAATAAATTAAAAAAAAATCTTTCCAAGGAAAACTATCTTTTTGGTCCCAATTTGATCAAAGAGACCTTAGGAGAATAAAGCATCAGATGATTGCACATAAGGCATGAGAATGTTGCATCCAGCATGACTATGTTTGAAAATAGAAAATGTATTCACAAGCCAAGGTATTTAGGTAATTTCTAGAATTTCAGCACCCAGTGGGTCTTCAAAGAGTATTTGAAGAGCCCACTGGACTTCTGAATATATGAAAGATAAATTTGTCTTTTTTAAGATGCAGAATTTTGTGATGTCTTGTAATGATATGAGAAAGCTAATATAATGGCAGAAAGGGAAATAGCCATTATAAAGATACCTCTGGCCACAAAAAAAAAGTCAGGGCTATTGACAGTACTCTGGGAATAAAATTCTGCCACTCATGTGAACATCCAGCCTAAATTAGGACCAATAAGTGAGTCTAGAGTCTTTGTTTTCGTATCTATAAGAGTTCCCTAAGATTTACTAGCTACTCAGTTCTCAGTCAATTGATCCTGTGAACACAATGGTTGTGAGGCAATGAAAATAATTGTTATTACTCTACCATTTCTGTTGTATATTTTCTAAGCACTAATTAATAACTTAGCTCATTTAATCTTTATAAGAGCTCTCTGATATTGATACTATATAGGTGTATTTTCCAAGTGAGGAACCTGAGGCATGGGGGGATGAAATCATTAATTGAGTTTCATAACTAGTATGAGTTAGCATTAGGATTCAATCCAGGTAGTATTACTTCAGAGACCATGTTTCTTATAGTAACTGTAGTATATAGAACTAAGGCACTCTAATTTCTGAACCCAGTGAAAATATTACACTATATGGCAAAAAATAAATAAGTTAATTAGTTTGCTGAAATTATGGATTTTTACTTAGTTATCTGTATGAGTCAAATTTCAAAGCCCCTAGAAGGTGTAAGGTGAAGTTGGAGGAGAAGGGAGAAATGTTACGTGCAAAGGTCATCATTGATCACTATAGTGTCTGGAAATAGAAGAGAACTAGAAGCCAAGGAATGCAAGCAGCCATGAAATTTGGGAAGGCCAAGCAGTGGACTCTCCCCTAGGCATGCAGAAAGCAACAGTCTTGCTGACATGTTCCCTTTAAGCCAGTTAGAGCAACATCAGATTCTTGACCTACTGTGAAAGTACTAAGTGTAGCTGGAAGACAGCAACCTGATAGTAATTTGATATAGAAGAAATAAAATTAATGCTCTCTATAGTTATGTATCAGAAAGGAGAATTCCCTTAGTTACCTATCCTTAAGGCCACGCTCAATACTTACGTTTGTTGTCTATACTAAGTCTGAGGATTGATGTCCTACTGGTTACAACCACTTGTACTCTTCAACTAAATTTCTCTGTTTACAAAATATAGCACTGCCCATGGCCAGGCATATGCTTTCTGTGAGGTGTGTTGCCTTCTGTCCAGATGAGCACCCCCAAAACCTCCATCAGCTTGTCTAAAGCAATTGTTTGAATATTTAAGTCATTTGTCATCCTTTCTACATTGCTCCTTTTCTGAGGAAAAAGTGGCCCGAGGAAAGCAAACCCACTGTCCAGCATTTTTAGACAACACAGGAGTGGCTTCTTCTGGCCCAAGAGTGCTCAGTCAGCTCATGTCTTCTCTTGTCTTCTACACTTGCTCTTTTGGAGGTGATCGGAGAATGGACAACTCACAGTGCTCAAGCAAAAGCTTACTATGTTGATTTATTTTACTCACCAAAGGAAAATTTTAAAAGAGAATATTAAAAATGGAATATATTGATCTGGGTTACTCATTATACTCTGAAAGATTTTTGCCCTGGCCTGTGAAAGAGTAGAATGCAATACTGAATTCTATGGATCACCAATAGGATGCTTTTTAAAATTCCAAGGTATGTCTGAGTCATAACATCATTTGATAACCCATAAATATGCACTTTCATGTGTCAATTCAAAGAAATAAAAAATGTTCATTTACCTCATTTACTTTGAGAGGGAGCAGCCTGGAGCTTCCAAAGAAATCTGCATTACCTCTGAGCCATATTGATAGCCTTTCTCAATATGCTGATCAACGCACAACAGGAAAGCAAATGAGGAACCCACGGGGTCTGTTATTTCTGATAAATGTGTCTACAGTGAAGCAGATGTCATTGTCCCTTGGAGGGTTGGTTATCATGCTTATGTCAGTCCTGGTCTCTCAGTTTCTCAGCTCTCCACAGTGTTTTTCTTTTTTCTTATTTCCATTATGATTCGACTTTCTAGTTATCAGCCCACCCACAAACTTGCTAGTCTAACTCTAGATACAGCCTAGTGTTCTTTAGAATTCAGGAAGCATTGGAGGCACAACATGTAGGCTAAGCCAGCTGGAATTCGATGTCTATTTACACTGGAAATTTTCTAATACAATTGGAGATCTGGAGAGAAGTAATTTGACCACTTTGAGGCTTTTGACATAATTGATCAAAGTGGAAGCTGTTTCTACTTAGTGTTGCTTTTCTGAATTTGTCTTTCAATCTCTTTATTCGCAATGACTTTCAAAGTGAATGCCTGAGTTTGTCTAAATTTAGTGTGTTGAGAAGGAATATGAAAACCTATTCTAATTTCTTGAGACAGGGTAACATCAAACTTAAAATTTTTTTCTGTGGGACTGCTATGGAAAACCTTTTGGGAGTTGGGTTTACTTCAAATATAGCAAGTATATGAAACTTCATATAGAAATAAAAGACTAATGAGGGAATCATTATCCACTACAAAAATGGTTCTCAAAGCAAATAGACCTAGAATTTTATTTTATTTGCTGGTGTCACATTTATATCTGATAACTGATGAAAAACACTATAGTAAAAGTTCTAGTTCTTTAAACTATTATAGATGAAAATACAGTTTACTTATACCCCTTTAGGTATAGTTTCTTCAGTTACAAATGGAGAGACAAAGAGCAATTATATCAAGATCTCTCTCTCTCTCTCTCTCTCTCTCTCTCTCTCTCTCTCTCTCTTTCAGGTACACACACACACAAATCAAATGAAGGTGATCATGCATCTGAAATTTCTGTGAACGTTATATAGATTGAAGTACAGAAAGTTTTTCTATTTGCTAAATGAGGGGGAAAAATCGACCGTGTCAAAACGCAAAGAAAAGTGTATTTATTTGGGGCTCATTTAGGATTTCAGTCTGAGAAACACAGATTTGCTCAGAGATTTTGCAAAATGGCAGCTCTGTCAATAGCATCAAACCTCAGCGTTGGAAGTGATATCATTTGTTAGTGGAAATTCTTGTTTTTATATTTCATATATGTGTACTGTATACATATTTTCATGTATGTGTAATATAGTATTTACCCATATCCTTCCATCTCCTTCTGTGTCCCTGAGCTCCCTCTCAGACTCATGGCCTCTTTTTCTTTAATTATTTTTGTGATATATACATGCATATATATATATATATATATATATATATATATATGAGTAAATATAGGACTTCTGATTCCATTTAGTGTTGATCCATGTATAAACATTCTTAGGGTGAGTACTTGGTGTTGGATAACCACTTAGAATACTTTTCCCTAAAAAAGACTAATTTTCAGTGTCTCAGCAGTCATTAATTGAGGAATCCTTGTTGATGCTGGGAAAAGTTGAATTGACTTATGAAAATGGGATTGGATCTGCTATCAGTCTGTTTAGTTTGGGGAAAAGACTGCATTACACAAAGAGAGTAGAGACTGACAGTTTCTAAAAAGGCTAATATGTTAGCACGAAATCACAAATCTATATCAATGGCTTAACCTCACATATTAAACTCAAATCAAGACTACACATATATTAGAATAGTAAATTTTTTTGAGGACCCCAAGGACATATATGGTATAAATGTGCACTTTCTTAGTTATGTCAATGCAGTTCTAAAATTTCAAATACTGTGATTTGGTTTTCTTTTATGTTTATATTTGTATTGTGTTATTTTTCTCTGGGCTTGAAAATATATTCTTAGGGATATTGTTACTATTAGTAACTGGAACTGTTATCAATCATATTTAATGGTAATTTTTCAGTTGGGTGCCTGTCATATGGCAGGGTACAAAAACCTGTATATTCACAGGATGTAACATTCAGTTAAAGAGCTTGCCTTGCGGTTGATGTACTGTAGTTTCTCCTCAGGTCACAGCTCTCAGCGAGTCAAAGTACTTGTTTGTATTGGCGTTTTTTTCTTTAGTTTGTGATTGTGAATTCTTTGTGTCTTTCCCTCTCTTCTTTTACTCCTTCCATTCCTGTGTTGATTCTGAAAGTATCTGAAAGTACCCGAGTCGTCTGTTAGAGTTCTTATTTGGAGATATACCTCCACTCCAAGGACACTGTACTGAGACAGCAGGGTGACTCAAAACTTGGAATTTCAGAAAGCTAGGGAAATTGCAAACTTAGTAAATAAATGCCCAAATAAGCTTATTCATCCATAAAATGAAGGAGTGATAAAGGACGTTTTAAAGTTTCTTGGGAATGCCAATAGAAAAGAGACAAAATTATGGGCCTCCAAAGGATTGTTAAAGTTGTTTTTCTCACAAGAATAGTGGATACGATTGCCAAAATAGAACAGATCATTGAAACCAAACAGAAATGTAGACATGAGAACACACTTAATATTTATAGTTATATACATTAACATGGATGATACTTCTTATCTGTTAATGGTCTTCATAAAATGTTAAATGAAAGATTTTAAATACTTTCGGCACAGATATTTCTTTTATTAATCAACTAAAAGTCATTTTAAGGGATTTCTCATGAACTAAATATTACACATTAATTGATCCTTACTCTGTTTTTGTTGTGAAACTATCAATATAGATAAGTGTAAAGCTATGAAAATAAAAAAGACAAATATCTATAACTACAGCCAATATTAGCATCTGCAATAAATTATTCTATTCATTACATGTAGTTAAATATTAAGTGAATAGTATAAGAATTATCACTTATATATAATCATTTTTACATAGCTGTTTTGAATGATTGTACTTGATTATCCATAACACACACACACACACACACACACACACACACACACACACACACACATCTATCCAGAATAATAGATAGGTAGGGTAGCTAGGTAGATGGAAATATATAGATAGGTTAAAACTAGATATATATGCACAAATGGAGATGAATTGATTTAGCTTTTTTAATACTCTGAAGGCTAAACCCTCTGACTGTCATAGTTAATACATTTTATCTACAACCTAAAATTGACTGGTGTAAATTATTTACTCAAGAATACCTACTCTATTTTAGAAACTGTCCTATATGCATAGGGTATGGATATGTATACAAGTTAGCTTCTACTGCAAGTAGATCTAGTTAGGTAGAAGGGCTTGGCAGCAACTAATTATTAAGTGGTTTGATGACGTAGCAGAAGCACAGAGTGTACAATAGCAGCAGCAAAGCTGGGTGTGACCCATGCTTTCATCCCAAGAAAATTGTTTGAACCTAATATGGAAAATGATGAGGGACCTAGAAAATAACCAGTGGCCAGGATTTAAGTACTGTAGCCCAAGTGACAGTCGCAGCAGAAGTAACTATTCCATCACAGTATCCACAAAGTCATTGAAGCATTCCATTAAAGGAATACTTGTTGCACTGGTGCTTTCTGCCAAGAAAGGACGGACTTACAGTTGAGTTAGGGACAGGTGTATACAAGTTATAAAGTAATGAAGGAGAACACGCACAGTGAGAAATGCCAGGAAGAATGTAAGACATAGAAATATAAGAGAGAGATCGGGAGGGAAGATAGCATTTAATGGTTTGGTCAAGGAGTCCTGTGAAATGACAACTGAGCCCTGAAGCAGAAAGAAGAAGCAACATGAGTAGGCCTGGAAGAAGAGCTACAAGATTGCTCCAGATAGTCACTGAGGCAGCAATGACCTTTTCTCATGTGAGAATGAAGACGATCATTTTGACTGGAGTGGTATGAGTTGAGTAGAACAGGAGGAGGAGAAAATAAGCAGCAATCAGACCATGTGGAGCTTATAAACTAAGGGAGAAGATGTGGATTTTAATCAAGGGCTGAATAAAGCCTCTTTGGAAACAGACAGAAGATTTACACGACCTGGTTATGTTTTGCAAATTCACTCTGGTGCTGATCAGAGCATGTGTTTAGGGAATGAGATGAAGAAAGAATTTCTGCAGGAGTTCAAAAAAGACACGATGATTTGAGCTGAAGTGGATATGACTAGAAGTCTAATAGCACATTTAAGACTTCGCAGATACTTATTATGTCTATAGTTTTTGAAAGTTTATATATTTCTAGGCGAGAAGATGGATATTGGTTTGGATGTATTGGCAACGTTCAGGGTACAAATGCATTTCCTAGTGGTACGGGTACTAAAATGTATTCTTCTGGCATTGTAAAGACAATAAAGTGCTTTGAGCAGAATCGGAGAGCATGCCATAATCAGATTTGAGTTTTATGGACTTGTTCAGGCCGCAGTACTATGAAGAAGCAATTGAGAGGAGGGAGGTTGAAGCCAGAAAGACCAGAATTTCTTTGCTGACACTGATGCTCATGGAGATGCAGGGTGGGGTCAACAAAGGGATGTGTGGTAAACATTCAGCAGAAGAGCGGTGTTCAATTAATATAGAAGAAAAAGACTGGTGACTCATGGAACGTGAGAGAATAAGGAAAGTGAAGAAATCTAGGATGACATACAATTTGCTTTTCTTTTTTGTGTGTTTGTCTAACATTAGTGGTGAAAAAAATTAAGATTGGAAAGAAACCCACAAAGAAGGGGATTGTGTTTGTGTTAAGGAGGTGAGACTTGGGATCTCTAGAGGTTCCGTGTGGTCTGTGTCTGTTAGCCAGTGGGTATATTTGTTACTTTCCTCCTTGCTGTGACACAATGCTTGACCAGGGGCAACTTAAAGGAAGCATCTTGGTGTAGCTTTCTGCTTGAAAAGATGCAGTTTTTCATGGCAGAGAAAGTGTGAAAATGAGTTATCTGATCACACTGCATCTATAGTCAGGAAACAGAGAGAAGTGGATACAGATCCTCAGCTCACCTTCTCCATGTTATTTAATCCTGTACCCCTTCCACAGAATGACATAACCTATTTCAGGGTGAATGTCCCACCTCATTCTAATCTGCCTTTAAATACCAATAGAGACATGCCTGGGGGATTATTTCCTCTACAAGGGGTTCATAGATAGTTGCTCATGTCTCCCCAGGAAAGCTTCACGCAGTGGAACTGATGACAGAAATATAATGGAGCTGGTCGTAGTCTGGAGATATTCTCTTATGGCATCAAAGCATCTTTTGATTTTGTTTTCAATAGTGGGGATGTAACTTAGGCCTTCATGCATGCCAAGTAAACAAGCAATAAACCACTGAATTATGTTCCTTTCCTGGGCAAAGTCATATTTGTAGTGTACAATCCTATCTTTTGGCTAAAAGATAGGAAGATAGCTTAAAACTTCTGTACCATCCACAAGCTTTGGTGAGGAAGCAGTTCCCTTATGTAACTAGGCCAAGTCTTCCCAGTGGACTTAGTGGGAGGAACTGACCAGGAAAAGTAAAAGATCAAAAAAAGAAGCAGTCTGAGATAATAATACTTAGAGAAATGCATCTAAAATGTGATTTGGGTACCACCTGCAGTAGGGATTTCTAGTAAAATGTACAAATACTGAATCCTATTCAGATCTGCTGGATCAAAATCTTAAGGATCATGTCTCCAATGTAATCTGGTGACCGGTTTAATGCTACATAGAGTCTTCCTTGAGCTTGTCTTCAATATTTAGCTCAGAATTCTGACTGCTTAAAGACATTTCCCTCTACCTGGAACAATTCACGTTTGGTAGGTAAACAAGAAAATTCTGTGCACCAGATATTTTGGCCTGAGCAAATCTGCTTCCAGAAACTACAGAGCGCCCATCTTAGAACAGAATTATACTTATTATACTTACAAAAGCCAGAATCTTAATTGCTATTCTGCAGAAAGATGATCAAATGGCACCTTGAATGTGTTATAGACACTGGATGTCATCTGCAGTAGTATTTTGCCTTAATTTCTGAGATAAGGTCTCTCACTGAACTCAGCTCATTGAAGCTGGCTGGCCAATGAAATCCAGGTATCCTCTCCACTTGTCCCCACCCTGCAGGCACAGACTTCCTTGTCCAACTTTTAAAATAACTAATGGGAATTGGAATGCAGAGCCACTTGCTTGTTGGACAGATACTTTACCAACTGAGCAATTTCCCTGCCCCAAGCAAATACCAGCTTTGTGGCTTGTGCTGATCATTGTGATTGGATTTTGTTTTGAATTTTCTGTTCATTCATGTTTGCATATACTGTCAGTGTACTTATGGTACACCATATAGTTTGTATTACCTATTGGGTACTTAATGGATGATAGCTAGTATTAGTCTTTATTTCATATTATTGCTATTTGCATTTTCCTTAGGGGAAATTATGAAATTGGAAAGTAGCTCCATTAAGAAATTTCAGAAATTATAGTACTATAGAGATAATAAATCATACTCATTGTAAGAGAAATTATTTAAAATGCCCTCTTGATTATTGATTCTCTCTCTAAAACAAAATGGATAAATTGTTCAAAGGTTATAGTAAGCTGAATAATTATTTTCAAAAATGCATGTTAATTTCAAAATGTATTACTTTATTCTAACCTGTGACCACAGGATATAGAAAGTCCAAGAATATTCTCTGAGGGCCACTATCTTCACATCAGAGCCATATGAGAAAAGGAAGCAATTACACTTGAAGGATGCTACAATCAAGATTCAAAGAATGTTGACAGTGAATCAGCAAACCAGACTGATGGCAGTTGGGATAAAGTAGTTAATCAAATATACTAGCTTCAGAAATTCTGTTATGAATGTTCTGTTCTGAGATGGCCCCTAAAGAGATGTCTAATAGCCCTAAGCTAAAGTGTCTTCCAGGGCTCATAATGCTGCTCCCCTTAGTAGGGAATTGGCAGGAAGCTAGCAAGTGGAACTCCAAAGTGTGGGAACAAATGGAAACCAAGTGTAAATATTTGTTATGTGACTTAGGAGGCCCCACTAGATGGAGGTGTGCAGATCTTGCTGATATTCAATTGCCTAAACATTTTTAACTAAAAATATATTTGAGCTGTTTTTATTTGGGGATTAGAGTAGGCACTGTCTAAGTCAAGTATGTAGAAGAACATTGTCTTTGGAATTAGAGGCTTTGCCTGTACTGATGAGGGACATTCTCACCATGCATCTGGTGATCTATTATAGGGGCTAATAAGCCTCAGGCTAAATCTGGCCTGCTTCCAGCTGCTTACCCAATTTTATAAACAAAGTTTGAATCTCACACAGCTATTCTCATCCTTTTATATCTCTCCCATGAGTACTGGTTCACTTCTACTCTAGAGATAAGTACTGCAACACAGACAATATGGCTCTCAGAGGCTAAAATATTTATTATTTGGCATTTTAAAGAAAATGTTTGCTGGTCTTGACTATATATATATATATATATATATATATATATATATATATATATATCACAGAACAGATGAAGGTGTTTTGGTAATGTTTCATTGACCTTAAAATACACTTTGGGTAAACCTTCAACAGACTGATTAAAATCCTGAAGATTCAGTACTCCTAATGTTAAAATGCATACTGGGATAGAAACCAAAGTTCTACATTTGTCTATATACCATGATCTTGAGATATAGCTTACACATTAAACACAATAATTTCTTTCTATTTCTCTCCTTCCATGTAATGACAGCTGGCTCTACTTCAATCTGTGATAGCTGACAGCATAGAGCACCATAGCAACCACTGACTTCATGACTCTATAAATGTTTAGGCATACAGAAGTAACTTTCAAGATTAAGTCAATTAATAATGATAATAATAATAATAATAATAATAATAATAATTGTAGAGTATGTATTATACTAGATATAATATAACAATATATTAATATAATTATTTTATTTTATTATATACAAAGAAAAGGCCAGTAATACTTCATATACAAATAATAATATAATTATAATGATTATATAACATATAATAATACATAGATTATTATGCATATTATTAAATAATATTACAGTAAGAACTTTTACTATTATTATAATATATAATATATTATATAAAATAATAACTATAATTTATATTTGAAGATATAATCTCCTCTGTGTTCTCTGCATATAATAATTATATATTTTATACATATGTACATACATATTATTAAACTATAATATATAATTATATACAAAGATTATGTCTTTGTATATAGTAATTATCATTATTATATATAATATTATTGTTAGAATATATTTGAGAAGAAACATTATCCTTTTCTTTGTGTTCTCTGTCTTTCATTTTCAGGTAAATATATATTTATTTTAAATCAGATATGTCATGTGATACTTGTTTTTAACTTGTCGTTGGGTAATATGATCCAGTTTGTCTCTCCTGAAAGGCACAATAGTTTACAAGTCTGCCACAGTGGATGCTTTGATAGGGAGCCAGTAAAATAAGTACTGGAGGGGTTTTCTTTTTTTGTCTCTTAAAAATGTCCTCAACCTTTTAGAATTTTCTCATCCCAAATCTAGGAGGAGAATGTAAATACTCATTGGATGAATCCAGTCAACTCAAAACACCCCAAAGAAGGATAGATAATGGAGGGTTAATCAAATCAAACTCTTTCCCCACCAACATAATATTTGTAATAATTATTTGGGAATTTCACACAATGCACCCTACCACACTCACTTAGTACATGGGCTGGTGGAGGTGTCCTTGGAAGAGGGTTTGCTGAAAATGGCTTTAATTGTAGTCTGCAAGCAGGTGCCTCTGCCTAGAAAGTTTATGAGAATAATATTTCTAAAAGGTATGATGACTTTGGACCTCTCATCCCTTGTCATGGTTATATTTTATTTAATAAATCTCCTTATGATGATACTGTAACTTCAGACGTGGTTTTAGGCTCAAACACAGCTCCACAAGGTTCCTACATGAAGGAAGCCTCCACCCATTCTGCCCCCATCTTTCCTGTCACCCATCTTACAGCTGCTCTTTTCCTACTTCTAAACCAGTATGAACTCGTTCATCCTGTGTCTTCTTAACAGAATCTTATTTTTTGTTCTTGCTTCCTGTCACACTTGGGATCTCAGTGGCTCTTTGCCATGGTCTTACAAAAATCTTCTCCTTACTGACTCAAACCTCCAAAGTTGAAGATAGTGTTTGTTCCAGAATGCTCAAGGCTTCTCCCAAACGCAGCAATGACTAAAATAAAAATGTAGCTTTAATTATATCCATTTGCTAAGCAAATAGACTTTTAGTAATGTGTGACTGCATATTCATTGATTATAGGAAACAATAATGAAAATTAGTAGTGCAGCACAGTTTTATATATATATATATATAAAACTGTGCTGCAC
>CABHPP010148711.1:25729-40747 GCA_902168425.1 Peromyscus attwateri
TTTTTTATAAAACAGCAAACTTCAAACATTAATTAAGTCAATATAGTTGTAACTAATTTATATAGTGATAGAACTGAACTGTATAGCTTTGAGACTTTATGAAATATACATTCATTGTGTTAAACATTTAGCAGAGACTAAACACAAAACATTCATAGAGTTGGTACTTGGTATAATATATGGGTGTTGCCTAAGGAAACACCCTAGCCACCTTACAATAACAAAAATTTGTATTTGGAGGCATATTGAGCCAGCATATGAGTATCTCTGCCATGCGTTAGCATTGGTCCATGTAATTCCTCTGTTCTAGTTTCCATGGGCTCCTGAGAACTCTCAGTTCTCCATGTGACAGGATTGATGCTCATCACTGAATACAGAGGTCACAACACCTGGTTCTCAATATTCTCTAAGGAAAAAAATGGTAATATTACTAGACCACTTTGAAGGATAACTGTAACAGCATACTTCCTTGGTGCAATTGTGCACATCTGTTTCTGTTTTCTACATTGTACTCTTGCTGAGGTCACAGACCCTGGAGCCAAATGGTCTATGTTTAATTGCCAGTACCAATATTTATTTTACTATGTGAAAGTAAATAACTGTCTACTTGTGCATATAACTATAAAGTATGAATGATAAGAATAATACCTTTTGTTGAATCATTGTGAATTGAAATCATTCTGGGTCCCAAGCTTAAGATGGACATGAATGTTATTTCCCATATTCTCTAACCCATATGATGAATGTATTAAACAGAATAGTATAGGCCACATAGTATCCCAGCATTACCTCTGAAGTTTCACTTCCTTAAAGCCATTAAAGTCTTAAAGTCGTGTTTTTATTCACAGCACATTTTCAATCTGATTACTAGAAGGTTAAATCCATTTAAAATGATGACCCCCTCCTTTCTCCCATTTTGAAACCGAACAATCTGGAACACATACCCTTGTATTAACTGCTGCCAACTGAAAAAGAAAATTTCTCTGAGTAACAGAAGCACTAACCTATGGATATACCCAGAAATATTTTTAGAAGGAAGTTTGACAACAAATTCATTTAGCAGTAGGTTTCCCTATTAAGGATTATTACCTCCAACTACCATGGGTCTTTAACCAGGTTTATAGTACCATTTGTGAATTTGAGTCTCTCCTGTGGACTGGGCTTTAAAACATAAGAAAATGGTTGATTGCCCTCATAACAGACCTACCACTATTTCACTGATGGACAGCTCTTATCTGGAAGGCTGGTATTGTAGCATGCAGGTTTGACCACTGGGTAAAGCCACTGATGACTTTTCTTCTCCAGTGGCCTGTGTCACAGCTTCCAGCACTATAAAATCTGGTAGGGAGGAAGCTTCCAGCTCCGCACCAGCTTCCTTTCTCTATGCCCTGCAAAGATCTAGTTCTGCAGAACAACCTAAAAGAGTGACAATAGCCTAAATTGTTTTTCAGGCTTCTGAGTACTCCATGACCAACATCTCAAAGGAAGGCATCCCACTGCTAGTCCTGGGATTTTCATTTAATAACCTAAGATTATCAAGAACAATATGTATCAAACTATAATTTTAATTTTTTGAGACCTGTATCTTATTCTTGACAATGCCTAAATGCTTAACAAACTCAATAAATATCTATGGAAATGAAGGGAGGGATGAAGGAGGGGGAAATAATGGAAAGGAATAATAGAGGGGAGAAGAGATGTTTCAACTTGTAGAACTCAGCAATGGAAAAACATCTAGAAACCAGAAAAACAAAACAGTAACCAAAATTTCGATGGACATTTTAAAACAATTGGCTGATTTAAAAACGAATTTATTTTCCTGAAAAAGAAAGCTCAGAAAATATTAATATTTTATATACTTGACTCTGGAATAAATTTGCCACACATACCGCCATATATCAATGGGTAGAATAGGAGAGAAATTTCATTTTTCTGAGTAAATGAAGGTGCAGCTTCCCTATCAAAATATTCATTACTTTCACATTAGTGTTAAGTGTTATTTTTCTCTATGTTCTCACTGAATTTCACTCCCTTTGCTTCATAAATGAGTTACCTTCTAAGCCTACAATTTTCTCGTGCCAAACCTCTGCATATGACACTTTGTCCTGTTGCTACTTCTGAAAGGAAAGGAGACTGGAGAGCTACAGATGGGAAGAATTAAGTATGAATAGAAATACTGGTCTGTATCTCCCTCTTAGATATGTCAGCTGAGCTATAGATTCCATTACTAACAGCCAAGAGTGAGTTTAAAGTTAAAACCCAATTCAAAACAAAGATATTTGTGACCTACAACTACTACTAGTTATGTTACCCTCTTTCTGTGTTTGGAAATTGGAAACAAATGCTGGGAAGTGGGTGGAGCTACTGCTAATCAAGCACAATGTGGTGTAGATGGAGAAACAAAAGCACCACTTTGAATTCCTGCTGTGTATGGGCTCCATCTCTCTGGACATTTCAGCTTTGGTGTTTGCAAAGCTTCTAGCTCTAGGTTTTCTGGGCTCCTATGCCAACCCTTAGACATACCACCTCTTATTATACAAGCTGGTTACACATTATGCTCCAGGTCACATACACAAAAATGTATGTGTATCCATTAGAGTTAAATTTCCACACTAATTCCAAGGCCTTGGCTTCTTATAAAATACTAGGGGCCTTAGTCCTAATGACACGATCATTTGGAAGTCAGGGAAGTTAGAGAATGCTAGTTTGTGACAACATACTCTTTGTTTTTGATTGGGCTATCTCTAATGAGAGCTCATGCTCATAGAAAATGTACAGAGTCCCTCTACTTCCAGCAGCATTTATGATCTTCCCTTGACCAGTATTCCCTACCCACTGGTACATGTGTCACAGGGACTTTTCATGATTCACAATTATCACCCAGAATTCATAGTCTATTTGAGAGCTCAGTCCTCGTGTTGCATACTCTAAATGTTTGATGAATACTTAATATCATGTGTCCTCCATGGCACTGTCACAAAGAAAAATTTGATTGTTCTTAGAGCCCCTATGCTCCACATGTTCATTCCATCCATTCTGCTATTATTCTATCACCTTTGCCTTTCCCAGTGTGTTACATATTTGGACTCAGACAATATAGAGTCTTTTCAAATTGAGTTCTTTTGCTCAGCAATACACATTGGAAACTTCATGGCTTGATAGCTCATTTCTTTTTGATGTTGAATAATCTTCTGTTTTCCAGATACACTATCATTTATTTATCTATTCACCACCTAATGAACATCTTTACTGCCTCCAAGATTTCAGACCAAAACACTACTGTAAATTTCCATGTATAGGCATTTTGTGGATGGATTTTTTTTTTAATCTCACTGGCTCACATGCAAGGGCATGTCTGTTCTTTAAAGCAACTGCCAATCTGTGTAGCAAAGTGGCTGCCATAGTTTGTACTCTCACTAGCAATGAGTAAGAGTTTTTGGCACTAATGATATGGTTCAAAATAAAATGAGAGAGAGAGAGAGATAGAGAGAGAGATAGATAGATAGAGAGAGAGAGAGAGAGAGAGAGAGAGAGAGAGAGAAAGAGAGAGAGAAAGAGAGAGAGAGAGACACCTTGGAACAAAATGTTTCCATTTCCCAACATTCTTGCCAGCATGTGGTGTCAGTGATTTGGATATGGCTTCTCTAATCAGTGTATAGTAGTATCTCACTTTAGTTTCAATTTGCAGTTTTACAGCATCATATGAAATTCAACATCTTTGCATGTTAGTTTCCTTTTATCATCTTTTAACTCCCCCTTCTGTACCTTTATATACTTGCTTTTGACTTCTTAAAAATAATTGCCCATAGAACCATCTTTTTTCTAGGGTCTCAGAAAGATTTAGATAAAGTCGATGTTGTCTTTTATCTTATTTCAAAAGTGAGCAGTGAGCCTTCTAGTCATGGTGCTTGACTATGGATAGTAATTTGTCTCCTGGACCTGATGATACCTATGGAATGGTTATTGATTCAGTCAGGACAATGGCAGGTTCTTGTCAGTGTGTTTCTGAGGAGGACTGAGTTCTTAGAAGAAATATAACAGTAATGATTTGTGAATAGCAAAGTTTGCCTGGTTTTGAGAGAGATTTTGTTAATTTACACTTTTGATTTTATTCTCAATTCCTAATTGCTGAAGGAATTTTAAATATGGTTAAGTCTTGGAGGAGAGAGCTAATGAGTGTTTCATTAGTGGAATACTACACTAAAGCAGACATCCGAGCTAATACCATGGCTCTTGGGAGTGTTTGTGAAAAAGGGTCAGTAGTTTGAAACTTTATTAACTAGAACTCTTGCAGAAGAAATCACTTAGCAAGGATAAGTTCCTCCTGTATATTCTCCTAGATGGGAGGCAACTAGCCTGTCTGGAATGGTAGAGACAGTTCTCATTTCATTAGGAATTTATAAAGTGATAATCATGATAGCAGCCAACTCATTACCCAACAGGGCATACCAAATTGTTCTGAGTCAATGAGGAAATGTACTTCAGCAGGGAATTGGGAGTAGAAAAATAACTTTTTGGATGAGAGCAGTTATTATTTTTCTAAGGAAGAAGGAAGCCAAGAAGTGTTCTTCAATTTTCCCTGAAACGCAACCTGTCCCCCTACACTCTGAATTCCCCAAAGGACCTCTACTCTCTTGCCAGGAAACTCATGAAAAGAGAAGGACAAGTTCTTTCTGAAGAGCCAAGTAAATGAAATTCTCAGTAGGAAAGGAGGCATCACCAAAGCAATCACAGTGGCACTGCAGGGAATTAATCTACATCCATTTCCACACCAACTGACTTTCTGGTAAAGGGAATCTTGTGGTTTCTGCCATCCTGTTCATAGCAAAGCCATTTGTGAGTGGTGGCTAATTTGGTGTGCTAAGAATACATAACATCTATCTCCTTCAACTGAATTTTTTTCCAGTTATACAGAGTTGGTGATTTTAAATACTACCTGCCAGTTTGGATTACTTAACAAATAAAACATCAATAATGTTTTGAAAGTTCTGGAAGAAATGATAATAATGTTCGACACTGAGCACCAATAACCCATAGATTCTTTACCTATATCATAATCTGTATGTTTAAACACCTATTTTTAGTTTTATCAGCTGAATTTCATGGTTATTGGAGAAATCATTCTTTTATGGGAATCATCTTACAATGTGACTTAGGCTTCAATTCAATATCTAGATAATGTCTTCTCATTGGATAGTTGCCTCAGGGAAAAGCTTTGCCCATATGGCAGATTCATGATCATACCCACTCATCCTTCTCTCAACCTATATTCCTGCTATGCATGCTGAGGTCATTGTGCCAAGGAAGCTACATAATTCACAGTTTGCAGAATGCTTAAGTTGGGATGTTATTTGTACCCAAATACTTTTAATTAAATTGAAGCATTGGTATATATATCTTAAAACTAATAATTCATTACAAATTCAGAACTAGCTTCATAAGTCAGAGTCAGGAAAGCAAAGGAAAAAAATGGAAATGAGAAAGTACTGAACTCTTAGGTAGGGATATAATTTCAGCAAGGAACAAGAAGACTATAAATTGTTTACCATTAATGGGGAACTGGTGAGTAGAACAACTGTACATTAAAAAGTCAGTTTACAAAACACAAAGTATAGTGTAGTAAAATTTCGCAGAAGAATTTGGAAGTGCATTACTGAGAATAATTAACTTATTATAAATATGGTTGTCCCTAGAGAGTTGGTTTGTTTTTGGTATTTGTTCATTTGCCTTTGCATTTGTGTTCAAATTCACCAAACCCAGTAAGTGTTATTTAAAAGTAAAAAAAAATTGATAATAATGATAATAATAAAAAAAAAGACCAGGTGGAGTCACAGACTGATAAGTTTAGATGTTTCCAAGCCCAGATTTCCATGCAGTTGAGGGATGCCTTTCAAAATATTCCTGGGAAGTGGCCAAGTCCTGAATAAAAGAGGAAGATGAACTCCAAATATGATTTTTCCTAGGTTCCCATAAAACCCAGTCATATGAACAAACAAGAAATTCTGCAAAATATACATGGGTCATACCAAGGGGAGTACAGGTTACCCGAACAAATTCCTTTCTGTTTGTGATAATCTCAACCAGAGAAAGCCACTTACATTGGCCCCATGTCACAATACCTTTGCTTTACTCGTATTCAGTCATTCAGTCAGACTCATAGCTAATGCCATCAGGTAATTAAACAGCTGTTTCTCTCTACAGTTCTTTCTTCCGAATTTTTCAGTTCTTGCTGCCATAGATTGTGCAGCCTTACTGATGGCTCTTTAAAAAAAATATTTGATTGTTCATTTCTGCATTCAAATGTTCTTTAATATTACCTCAGCATATAATATAGCTCTGAGTATTTCATGAGATCCTGCACACAGATTATAGAATATAGCTTTGTCATAGACAAAATACAACAACCTTTCTTCAAGCTATTCCTTTTGGGAACTACTGTAGATCACAGGAAACATCCGGTTGTATTTTTAGAGTGATTTTTATTGTCTCCTTTCTAATTGGGTCACATTCTCCATTTCAAATAGAGTACACACAGATACCAAGGCAAAGATGCCCTGGTATACTAAACAGGCAAATTGTTTGGTGATAGGCAGTTAGATTTTCTTTGACGCCAAATGCTACTATTTTAGCTTTTGACCACCAGACACAAAGATCAGTTAACTATGAAAAAACAGCCTCAGTCATGGTTCATCTGACTACAAACAGTTCCTCCAAACCCTTCACTCACATACACCAAATGCAGTATTGGTATTGCCAAGGAATTGGTTTTTCAAAATGTCTATATTTAGAATTATTGAGCAGGACTTGGACAAGTTCCACTCAAGTGCACAAATCTGCCATGATATTTAAAGTGGCTGAGCAGTTAAGGGTGCCTTCTGCTCTTCCAAAGGACAAGAGTTCTATTCTCAGCACCCATTTCAGCTCCTTCCCGCTGCCTGTAACTCCATCTCCAGAGGCTCCAACACCCTTCTTTGTTCTCCAAAGAGCACTGAACTTACACCCACTCAAAACATAGACATAATCATAATTTTTAAAAGTATAAAAAAAATACAAGGTTGGAGAATTTGCACCAGTTGGCTATCATGTGTCTTAGTGGGAACAGTGATAATTACAATGTGTTATTATGGGAACAATGACCTGAACAGTGATTTCATGTAGTTTCTGCATTGCCGTTGGATAACACTGGGAGAAGGTAGCAAGTCCTTTTCTTGACACTGAAGTTTGTGACGGGTCCAGAGACCATGTTTGTGCCAGGTCCAGAGACCATGTTTTTGCCAGGTCCAGAGACCATGGTGAAATGTGTAAGAAATACCTCAACCTTAGATTTTAATCTAACTTTGAAAAATAGTCATTGTCCAGTTTCATAAACTCACAAGCTTTTCCTATCTATTCTTCTCTTTTCATTTTGTCTCCCATGTACCTGTGAGATTGCTCCTTGGAGCCAAATGGAAGGGTGTTAGAGATTATTGTGTTTTCCTTAACCAGTTAGAAAGCCAAATGCTGCCTTTCTCTGTCAACCAACTATTCCAGTACTTTCCTTCTAGAAAACAGCTTTTGTTGAACTACAACACAGGAATGGTTAAGAGCACTGGCTGCTGTTCCAGAGGCCCTGGTACCATTCTCAACACCCACAAACATTTGTAACTCGATTTGAAGAGGGCTCTGAAACTTAAAAAAGAAAATAAAGGAATAGCAGCTATTGATTGAGACTGTATATGTGTGCCAGCAAAATTAGATTTACATCTTTTAAATGAGGTAGAAGACTGAAGAGGAAACTTAGTTTTCACTACATACCTTGTTATGAGGTTGAATTAAACCCTTAGTCAGGAGTCAGGGATTATCAAGTACAAACAACTGTGAAATTAGTAAGTGTTCTAGTCAAAAGAAGCCAAAATACCTATTAAGTCCATCTCTGCATACAATAATGATGGGCAACTCTAGCAACATGCATGGACCTTTTGGAAACGATTAAGCACTAGTGATACTTTTTTTAAAAAAAAGAAAAACAGTACTTTTTATAGTAACATGTTAGTTTTTCAAAATATAGTTAGACATGCTACCTTTATGAAGTAGAGGCTTAGTTAGCTAAAAACAATGGAGGCAGAAATTTAAAACAGTAATGAGCAGACTGTGATGAAGGCCAGATTAGCTGCTTGTCTTCATGGCAGTAGTAGACCACAGGAGCTCCAGTGAGAACACGGCATGTCTTACTAGTTTAGAGAGCAGAAGAGCCCACTGACAGCAGACTCTGACTTTTAGGCCCTCCTGCTCCCATGAGAATCATCCAGGAAATTGGTTTTCCATCCAGGAGTTTCACCACTGTTGATGCAAGGGCTTCTTTGTATCTCTCCCTCTTAAATGTTTCACCACCTTCCAAGAACACTATTCTGGGCACCAAGTCTCTAGCACATGAGGGGAGGGTGTGGTTATTCCCAAACCATATCCATAGCAGGTAGGCTACCTAAAATAACAAACAAGATGATGTGCGCATGTTTTGTTCTCTTCAATCAATGACAATAGAGATATCCCTGAGCCATATTTTAAGGAAACACGTAATATAGAATAAATTATTTTCTCTCCTCTGACAGCAGCCTTGTTTTAAGGATTTCATGAGTACAGGTGCTATTTGTTAGCTCTCCCCTAGATCCTGTTTGTTGCCATGATTCTCTTAGTCATGACTCTTGTCTCTAATTACAAATCAAATCTCTAGACTTATCACTTTATCAAAAATTTATTCCTGAACCTGTCCCTTTATTATCTTAAACTCACTTCATCTGAGTTCAGCTATAGCTTTCTATCCAGCACCCCAGGTCTTCCCTCACTCTCAAATTGTCAGTGACTTTTCCTTTATTATTATTGTTACACACACACACACACACACACACACACACACACACACACACACACAAATATATAAGGACAACCTGCTGAGTTCATTTTTGTTGCTTCTGTATATAGGGTTTAACTTATGACCACTTTGTATTGAGTTACCAGTTAAGGGGCTCATTCCTGGGAGAGTCTTATTCTCTCTCACTTGGAAGTTATAGTTGCACTGTGTTGGTTTTCAATGACATTTACAGTTAACAAATAACTCAAATAGAAAAATAAGTGTCGTTTCTTTTTAATGTGTCACTTTATATATTGAAACTTACCAGAGTGGTAATGGGCCTTTGAATAAATGTGACTGATGGCATTTTTACATGCCCAATCTTTTTACATTGTGACACAATATTATTGTCTATAAGTCCATACTTGAGAACTGCACAACCACGTTGCAAAAAAAAAAATCATAATGTTTTAGGTAAGTTTACAATTTTGTGTTGGGCTTCATTAATAGAATACTTGGCCACTTGCAGCTGCATATCTATCTTCAAGGCTACAGGTTGACTATTCATAGTGAGTATAGTTTCATCTGAGAATTCATGCATCCCTTTTAGAATATTCTTTGACAGTTGTATAGTAATTGTAATTGCTTATTTTCATGTATCACAGATTTTTTAACAGAAATATAAAATCAAGTCTTTTACTTAAAGATGAAGTAAAAAATACATCTCAAATATTTTATTATCTCTACTATTAATGGAGAAACCAATAAGATACTACAGTGAAGTCAAAAGACAATGCTTGAGACTATGCAAATTTGAAATGCTACAAATTTATAATAGATGCAGAAGGAATCCCAAGGTAGCAAGCAATTGGACACAGCTAATTTGCATTGTGAGGGGCAAGAATGAATTGCATAATTTTACTTGTTAGAAATATATAAAGTTAACTCAAAAACAAGGGAAGATTGAATACTTAAAAGAGTATGAAGTGAGTAAATTCTCCACAGCCAGAAATTTATTTGGGGGCTCTCTCTGTATGTGAAAGGGATGTCTTCAAAACCTTCCATATTTTTTCATACAATTGGAAAAGATCCTTGTGAATAGATTACTTTATATTTGGAAAATCTATTATTATGAAGTTTTTTTCTGACATGAAATTAAAGTTTTCTCTCTTATAAAACCCATCTCCATTTGTCAGGATACCTTGGAGGGCAGCTCTAAATATAATTGGTCCTCTGAGAAACTCTTGAGACAAATTCAGGAGTCATTTGTCTCAAGAATCCTCCTTTTCCCTTTGTTGAACCATGTTAAATACTTCTTTTACCTCTTCTTTATATGAGACACTCTCCAAATCTGCACATCTGAATTGGCTTCCATATCTTGACAAGCTCTTCTTATCTTTTGTCTTTTCTCTAGCTTGAGTCCATTTGTCTCTATGTAGCTGTCCTTATATGATCCCTATTCATTACATTGTTAGCCACTTAGATTATTCTATAATTCTTCCATTTAGACAACTTAAAATCATATAGCCCTAAAGGGAAGATGAAGTCTTTCACTTATTCATTAATCCAGACAATTGATACAAACCCTTCTAGTTCAAAAAATAAGGCTAGAGCATCAAGACTGCACTGGAGATATGAAAATGCTATTGAGATTGGTTATTGGTGGAACCTGAAAGATAGGGTAGACCATACAATTTAAGGTCATTTAGAGTCTGCATTGATTTGTTTCTCAGCTTGAGCATGTGGTCAAAGGATTCTATTAGTATTTTATTTTTTCCTCCTCACCTTCATTTCTCTCTTTCCTTCCTCTTGCCACCCCCTTTCTATTGCAGGGTACAGGTCAATGGGACCAGCTCATATTACCCAGCTCTGGTGTTTACAAGAACCTGAATTTTATTTAATACTCTACTATTAATATTTTGAAATTACTCTTGATTTCTTGAAAAGGATTCTGAAATTTATTTTGTACCAGACCCAGCAAGTAATGTTGTCCTTCATGCTTGCTAAATCATGACTGACTATCCTTTTTTCAGACAAATGATTTATTGGTAGCTACACCCCCACTATAAACTCTTTAGAATTTGACTTCCTCACTTTCTGATTAAAATAAAACAACAGCCACCACCCTACTCACCTGACTCCAAACGCATCCACTGTGATACACTTGCATAAGGAAGCTCGGTTATACTTTCGTATTCTGGCAGTTTCAGGCTCACAAAATATCAGCAATAATATGCAAAGTCATCATTTCCCACCTTCTGATTTATCCTTCATCAGTTTCTGCTGCCTACACCAAATTTTACTTTCAGTCGCATACCATTAACATTTCACCATGATTTTAGGAAATCATTATGGATGCTGGTATACTCAACTCTGTGAAAGAACTTTTGTAATAAAGGCATTGATGCCATGGAGAGTAAGGCACAGCTAGTCCCTATCTCCTCAGGTAACTTTGACCGGGTATGGTTTTTTAGTAAGTAATTGCTTGTTAACAGTGTCATGGAAGAAGATAATTATGAACTCTAGGAGAGGACTAGAAGATAACTTTCCTGCTTTGTTCAAACCTCTCATGTTGTTTACAGCACAGATAAAACAGCTCTATCTTTCATAGAGATATTGTCACTTATCTTCCTTGCTTATGGTACGTATTTACCACTCACTTATTCCATTTAAACCTACATCATTAATATTGTATTTATTTTATCCATAATAAGCTGTCTAGACTAAGCCTGATGTGCTTTGAAACTCTTCACAGCTGTCTTCCGCTGTTACCCTCTCTGGAGCCCTCTCCTCACTGCTGCTGTCTCCTAGCTGTGGGTACATGTGCCGCACCACCCTCCTGCATCCACAGAAAGAGTTCCATTTGTCACAATATATGAAACATCTGGTTTTTGTTTTTCTTTTCATTTGTCCTTATGCTATTTCCATGAAAAAGGCTGTCCTTTCTTGCTCTTCTCAGTGCTCAGCATGCAACCAAGCTCATAGTAGATGCTCAGGAGATTCTGAATGCATGAGAAAGCTATTAGTTTTACTAGGATGCCTTGCTTCTGCTTTTCAGTGTTGTATAAGGTCTGAGTTATAATGTCTTATTCCTGACATTTCAGGGATTTATTAAATGTAGGAGAAATATTCACATAACCACAATATTCCTACTTTATCTAAGTATGTGACAGCATTTGCCTGATTTGGGTAACAGTATTGTGTATTTTCTTTTACATTAATTTTTAATTTGATACACAAAAATAAACACTGGGTATATTTACAGAGTACAATAGGATATTTTCATAATCTCTATATCATATTTTAAAGAGTATTATATCACTTCTAACTTTCATCACTTCTCTATGGTGAATTATGCAAAAGTGTTTATTTCCACTTTTAATTTTTATCCCTTGCACCCTAGTTTTCCAGATGTCTTTTGTTTTGTACACTACCAGCCAATTGCCTTAGTGAAAAAACTGAGGACCTTCGGTCTAGGATCACAGCTCCTGAGAAAGACATGAAGAATAGTTGTGTCTTACATGTAGTTTAATGTTTGAGAATTAGGTCACCCAAAGCTTGGTACAGAGTTGAAGACACTTAGGGTTTCAACACTAGGGTTGCCCTAGCTGGAAGGTGTTAAAAACTATGGTGTGAGTCAAATATGGTGTCTCGTGCTTATCATTTCAGCGCTTGGAAGGCTGAAGCAGAGGGATTGCCAGGAATTTAAAGCCAACCTTGGCTACAAAATGAGACCGTCTCAAAACAAACAAAACAACCAATAAGCTAGGAGTGCCAAGAAAGGAGGAGAAAGCCCCCCCCCATTTCAGGATATTTCTTCTTTCCTTTCTCACTTAAGGATTGCCATGTGGATCAGGAGGGGGACAGGTTGGTGACAAGCACTGAGACTTCAACATTTCTTCAGATGTCCCTTACCATAATAATACTTGGTATGGTTCTTGCCTGATGCCATAGTACAGCAGATGCATGTGATCAATAAATTTGAGGAAATTGTATAAAGAAAATTTCAGTTCATTCAAATAAGGCCAATATATGAGACAGAATCTGTCAGTATAAATAAAATCAGTTTATATTTGTTTTTATAGCCTACAAAAGAAGTAGTAGAGTTATTTTAATGAGGCAGTTATTAATAATTATTGGTCAATTTGTGATATTTTTATTTAAATATTTAAATGCTGTTACATGGAACAGTTATTGACTTGTACAGTTTGACCTCAAAAAGCAAAGCTAAAATCCACAAGCAAAAGCTGTAACAAGCTAGTCTTCATAGAATTTGGTGACTACTGGAAAGAGAACATTTTCATCATCTCAAGGACAAGGCTTAATGTAACAAATCCACAAGTTATTAATTTATTCATACTTTGATGTCTTTATTTATGGGTATGTAAACAATTAAATGGGATTAACATCCTTTGGCTATGGTATATGTTAATTATTTACTTAGATTCCCTCTCACCCTCACACTTAATTTCTGTATTTTTGCTTCAGTTAGTGAATGTGAGAGCTGAAGACCCAGTTTCTCACTGATGTAATCCTGTCAAACACAAAGGTGGTTTTGATCATCTGTGAACTATTTGATTCAGGATGTGGAGCAATAACAGGATGGATTGGTTTAGTGGAAGTTATTTGTAATGCTCTAAAAGTTGTCTGCTAAAGAATAAACACGGAAAACTTATTATCTATCATCATCGATGTGGTAGTTGGTGTTTTGTGTGCCAGAGAAGACAACATGTCCTAACTCTTAACTTTAGAGTACCTCAGTTTGATTGCTGAACACCGTTGGGAGCATGCCAATGTCTTTTTAGCATCAAAATTGACATCTGAAAGCAGGCATGAGATGGAATGATAAAAAGAGAGAACAATGGGTTAGTGTTAAAATGAAAAGTGTAGTGTGCAATTTATGTAGTATTCTAGACATGTTAAGTCATGCATGTTCCTTGGCAGACAGTAGGACAAGTTTTCCTGTTTGGGTCATGAGAATCTGAGTGACAATGAGGTACTCACTAGATTAGATCATTATGACCATTAAATGCAAAGTGGTCCTTGGTGGGTAATAATTTCAACCTTCCTGAGAACAATGACAGGTTTGTTAAGTGAATACCACTTGACTCCTGGCTAGCAAGAACACTACAGCTCTAGTGTTCAACATATGATGTTAAACATATCTTTTGGGAACTACTTCTTTAAAATAGCGAGGTCAGGATTTAGTTAGCTATTCCAATTCAGAAATAGCCCAAATTCTGAACAGCACACACATAAATAATGCTTGCATTTTTGTCTGTATTAGAGATGACCCCAGGATTATATTAGTATTAGGAGAGACATAGTTTTACAAATGGACTTTGAAAGTAAATATACATTTTCATTAATTATTGATAAATTTTTCAAAGTGATGGGTGCATTAGACTCTGTCTTACCAGCTGTCTTTTTCCCTCTCTGAATTTTGTGTCAAGGTTTTAAGAAGTCGAGGGAAAGAGAGCTTGGGGGAGCGAGAGAACCCAGCTGGATCAAGAACAGAGAGGGAGAACAAGGAATAGGAGACCATGATAAATGAAGACCACATGAGAATAGGAAGAAGCAAGGTGCTAGAGAGGCCCACAGAAATCCACAAAGATACCCCCACAATAGACTGCTGGCAATGGTCGAGAGACAGCCCGAACTGACCCACTCTGGTGATGGGATGACCAAACACCCTAATTGTCGTGCTAGAAACCCCATCCAATGACTGAGGGATCTGGAAGCAGAGATCCACAGCCAGGCCCCGGGTGGAGCTCCAGGAGTCCAATTAGCGAGCAAGAGGAGGGTCTATATGAGCGAGAATTGTTGAGACCAAGGTTGGATAAAGCACAGGGACAAATAGCCAAATGAATAGAAACAAATGAACTATGAACCAATGGCTGAGGGGCCCCCAACTGGATCAGGCCCTCTGAATGGGTGAGACAGTTGATTGGCTTCATCTGTTTGGGAGGCATCCAGATAGTGGGACCGGGTCCTGTGCTCATTGCATGAGTTGGCTGTTTGAAACCTGAGGCTAATGCAGGGTTGCTTGGCTGGGCCTGGGAGGAGGGGACTGGACCTGCCTGGACTGAGTCTACCAGGCTGATCTCAGTCCTCCTCAGGGGAGGCTTTGCCCTGGAGGAGGTGGGAATGGGGGGTGGGCTGGGGGGAAGGGGAGGGGGCGGGAGGGGGGA
>CABHPP010148712.1:0-23444 GCA_902168425.1 Peromyscus attwateri
GCCGCTAGGGAGGGGGTTGCCATGGAGCGGGGAGGTGGGTGGTGGTCAGAGAAGTCGAGGCCTGTCCTCCACAGTCCCCTTACCCTCCCTCCTGTCGCCTGTGCAGACCCGATAATTTTAGTGCCCCGCCCTCTTCTCTAAGAGGGCCTTGGAGGGGTCTTGCAGAAGTGGCACCTCTGGACCTCCCAGGAGTAGCGACCTCGCCTGCCTTGTCCCACCCCCATGCACACGCCCACTCACCCTGCAAGTTGAGCGGTGCTGGCCCCGCCCTGCCCTGGCGTTTGTGTGTGCAGAGGACTGGCCTCCTATCAGTCCTCGCAGGCACCCGGCTGCCCCCCGATAGCGCCAACCGTGTCCCCCGCCCCCCTTCCTCCTCCTAGCAAGAGGTACAAGAGATCTAGCTAGCACCATCCGCCCGCCCGCCAAACCGTGTTTACAGTCGCC
The DNA here is from genome assembly GCA_902168425.1 of Peromyscus attwateri. Classification (NCBI taxonomy): domain Eukaryota; kingdom Metazoa; phylum Chordata; class Mammalia; order Rodentia; family Cricetidae; genus Peromyscus; species Peromyscus attwateri. The sequence goes on from CABHPP010148712.1 coordinate 445, forward strand.
TGCAGATGGGTCCCGTTCTCCCACTGCCTGATCCACTTCACAGGACCACTGTGAGCTCGATCACCTCCCAACAGCAGCTCGGACCTACCCTGCCCTTGCGATTTCTACCATGTCCCAGACTCCTTCAAAACACGAAACACAGCCAAATGTGTTGGCTAATACCCGTCACCCCAGCAACTGGGAGGTGGAGGCAGGGGGATCAGGAGTTCAAGCCCATCTCAGTTACCTAGTGAGTTTGAAGGCAGCCTGAGCTACATGAGATACTGCCTCAAAAAATAAACAAAAAAAAACAAAAACAAAACAAAACAAAACAAAACAGTTCAGGCATGGTGACACTTGCCTTTAATCCTAGCAGTTCAAGGCCAGCCTGGTCTACCTAGAGATCCTGTTTCAAACAAACATTCTTAAGCCCTTCTAAGACTTCTCCCGGTGGGCATAACTCCAGGGTCAGACACTGACATGCTTCATCATGTTCAGACAGCAGGTTGGCCCCTAGAACTGCCTCTGGAGGTTCAGAGAACGTTAGCCCCTGGGACCCAAGCTGGGAATTCAGGCCGTTGCATTGCCCTCTAGGACTTATTGAGGAGGTACCCATGTACAGCTCTTACCTTTGCTCTCAAACTTGGGGTCCGGGAGGCTGGGTGAGGGAGCCCAGGCTGCCCCAGCAAGAAGCAGACAGAGGGGGCCAACCCGAGGCCAGAGGGGCGCCCTGAGGTGGTCCATGATGCAGCCCCAGCTTCAGGAAGCCCAGGGCGCCAGCCCCTCCGTGTCCCCCCGCCTCCCCTCCCCTTTCCTCTTTCCCCCAGTCCACAGCTGGGTCAGCAGCAGCTGCCGGACACAGCTGACCAGGAGCTTCCAAGTGGCAGCTCCCTCCAGGGGGCGGGGCCAGCATGCAGTCGGGGACAGATAAGCCACAGGCCTCCGGAGGGAACAGAGGCCCTCTTGGGAGGGAACAGAGGCCCTCTTGGGCACGGCCGCCGCCGTAACCAGGGTAGGGGGTGGGGCAGACAGCAGGGTTTTGTTGGGGGCGGGGGGGGGAAGGGGGGGAGGTTGCTAATGTGGTCATGGACAGGTGACTTACCTTCTTCCCGTCTAGTCAGGACGTCTGTAAATCTAAGCCTGCTACGCCGCCGGCAGAACAGACGGAAGCTATGCTACCGCTCCAGGTAGTATCTCTTCCTCAGCCGGGTTTGAAATTAGAATCCTAAGGACCACTACCAACTGGGCGTGTGAGAAGGACCAGGCCGTGCAGTTTGACAAGCAACAGGCTATGGTGTTTTCTGTTTGTGGAGTACACAGATTTGGGAATACATCATTGATGATTTAAGAATCGTAAACATTTATTTATTGTGTGCGTGTATGTGCATGTGCATGTGTGTGTGCATATGTGTGCATGCCCATATGCAGCAGGGCACAGGACAACCTTAGGAGTCAGCCCTCTCCTACCATGTGGGTTCTGGGCATTGAGCTTAGGTCTGCAAGCTTAGCAGAAAGGACTTTTACCTACCTAGCCTCTCACCGACCCTGGTTTTTCTTTTCTTTTTTTGAGACAGGGTCTCATTGTTTCCCAAGCTGACCTCAGATTCACCGTATAACCAAGGATGATCTTGACCTTCTGCCCTCCTGCCCCCATTTCCTGTGTGTTGGGATGGCAGGCGTACACCACCATCTCCGGTCTATGTGGTGCTGGGAATGGGTCCCAGAGCCTCCAACATGCTGGGCAAGTGTGCTACCAACTGAGCTACAGCCCCAGGACTCTTTTGTTTTGTTTGACACAGGGTGTCACTAAATAGCCCAGACTGTCCTGGAATTGTGGCAATCCTCCTGTCTCAGGCTCCTGAACGCTGGGATCACAGACCTGTGCCACCACACCTAGCATCCTGTACTTTACAAATAAAAAGTTGAATGGGGTGTAGCTCAGTGATGCAGCACTCGACTAGCATGTGGAGAGCCTTGGGTTCATCCCCAGCACCACCAAGATGGACAGAGAGATAGGTGGATACATACACATGTACATGGATGGATCGATGTATGGACACATACATGGATACGCACATACACAAAGATACATACATGGATAGATACACATACATGGATAGATAGGTAGACAGACAGATAGATACATACAGACATACATAAGACATGACAATGACAGAAACAAACACAAAGCAAGACACCCAAGAAGGTCCTTTTTGTTCTTTTGTTTTGCATTTAGGGACAGAGTCTCTCTGCGTAACAGCCCTGGCTGTTCTAGAACTCTCCCTGTAGACCAGGCTGGCCTCGAACTCAGAAATTCACCTCCTTTGCCTTAGTTCTGGGATTAAAGGTGTGCACCACCCTCTAGCAAAAGAATGTTCTTTTGGCTATTATGACAAAACCAAGGGATAGCAGGAAGAGATCACAATTTATTTCTGACAGTACTTTCCAGGTGACAGCAATCTCCGTAGCAGCATTCGGCTCAGGGGCCAGGTGACTTCCCACTTGTTGCTCAGTTATTCAGAGGATGTGACCACGGTCACCTCACGTCTTCATTCTACCCAGCAGAAAGCAGGAAATGTGGAAAGGGAAAACTTGCCCCTCCCATTTAAGAGTGCCCTTGGAATTAGCCAACTTCCCTTCATTGTATCCCTCATTGGCCAAGAATTAATCAGGTGACATATTTGCTTCAGGAAGGTTAGGCCAAGCAGCTTTTCTCTTTTTGTTGTAGCTCAGTGGTAAAGCACTTGCCAACCATAGATAAAGCCCTGGGTTTGATCCCTAACACAGGAAAAGTGCTCCTGTTTTGACACGGGCTCTTATGTAACTCGGGGTGGCCTTAAACCCATCTCCCTTCAGCTTTGGCTTTCTGAGTGACAAGTGCATTTGTGGCTTTTACTTTGAGTGGCTGAAGATCAGTGGCTCTGTCTCCATAGGAGGTGAGTAAATCTGTGGGAGAACAGACAATCTCATTCTCACCAATCAGTCAAAAAGCAACAAAATCCTGATGATGTCATTCGCATCTCTGGATCGGGCTGTACCTAAAGCCAGATTTACTAGACTTTCACTTCACTTTCACATCACTCAGATGTGATCAGGCATGTGGCTGTAGACTTTATTGGGCTTTTCTCTTTTTTAAATATTTTTTTAAAGATTTGTTTTATTATTTTATGTGTATGTCTGTGCACCACATCTGTGCCCAATGCTGAGGAAGTGGTGAGCCTCCATATGGGTGCTGGGAATAGAACCCAGATCCTTTGCAAGAAGAACAAGTGCTCTTAACCACTGAGCCAACTCTCTGCCCCTTATTGGACTTTTCTTTCTCTTTTCTTCTTCTCTCTCTGTTGTTGTTTTTTCAAGACAGGGTTTCTCTGTGTATCCTGGCTGTCCTGGAATTCTCTCTGTAGACCAAGCTGACCTGGTCTCGAACTCAGAGATCTGCCTGCCTCTGCCTCCCCTGTGCCGCCACTGCCCGGCCCTTATTGGACTTTTCAATACAGGAGATGTTGATTTCTTCTTGGCAAGTGCCTATTTCAATACGGTTTGTGTGTGTTTATGTGCACATGTGTGCTCACTCTTGCATACTCAGAGGCCAGAGGTTGACGTCAGGTGTCTATCACTCTCCACCTTACTTTTAAAGGTGTTTACTTATTACTATTCTGTGTGTATATGAGATGTGTGTTGGGAGCACATGCCTTGGTGCACACATGTAGGTCGGGAGACACCTTTGTGGAGTCAGTTTTCGCCTTCCACCTTTACAGGTCCTGGGGTTGAACTCAGGTCACCAGGCTTATCTAGCAAGCACCTTTACCCACTGGCCACCTCAATGGCCTCTCAACATTATTGAGACAGGATCTCACGCTGAACTGCATGGCTAGTGAACCCCTGGGACCTGTCTCTCTCCACCTCCTAGAGTTGGGATTATAGATATACCCCGCCATGCCTGTTGTTTATGTGGGTGCTGGGGATCTGAACTGAGGCTTCCCTACTAAGCCATTGTACAAGCCCCTTGAAACTGAAAGAACTCAGTGAGCCCACGAACCCTGTTGAGGTCTAGTTCATAGCAGAAGCCCAGAAGCCAGCATGCTGCTGGTGCCGTTGTTACTATTTTGAGGTTACCTCCAAGCTCATTCATCTGCGCTGTCTCTCTTTGCTTATTCGAGACAGGGAACGATGTCCCAGGCTGGTCTGGAACTCACACTACAGCTGAAAATAAGGATCTCAAGATCCTGCTGCCTTCACCTCCAGTGCTGGGGGATAGGCATGTATTACCATGCCCAGTTTCCCACTGCCTGTGTTTGCAAGAGACGACTAACTTCTTCCCTCCTCCCATTTCTTCACACATGCGTCAGAAGAGCAGGACAGCACCTTCTGAAGCTGAGGGGAGAACCCCTGAACTCTGGTTATGCTTGTTTCAACCCTTTCTTAGTTTTTTTCTTTTTTCTTTTTGAATGAGGTTTCATGATGTCGCCCAGATTTACCTTCAACTCACTATGCATCCCAGAATGACAAACTCCTGATCCTCTTGCCTGAACCTTCCAAGCACTGGGATTATGGGTGTATGCCAATATGCTGGATATACTTAGTACTGGGTCTCAAAGCCCTGCTTGTCACATGTTATGATCCAATTGAACTACATCCTATAGTCCAAAACCCCTTAGGACTTTTATTTTGGGGAGTGGTGGAAACCATCCTGGGTCTAGGGCATGCTGGGCAAGTGCTCTACCACTAAGCTAAGCTCTCAGCTCTTAAGGCTCTTGATTTTTCTGAGTTTTCTCACACAGTCATGGTTTTGGAATAACAGTGAAGTGCCCAGGGAGTTGGGGGTCCGATGGGCTGATGCTGGGGAGTCCCCAGGATATAGAGCAAAATAGCTTCCACTGGGGATGGAGGCTCTTCAGGAAATGGGCCCCCTACTTCGATGGTGGTAGAAGCCAGGTACCAAGCTGTCCATGGTGCCTGTGCCCCAGAATGAGGCGAGCATTGCCTCAGGTTGGGGAGGCTGAAGGCGTCCCCTGTTTCCGACGCAGCAGGAAGTCGCCAGGGGCAGCAGGACTCATTGCATAGAAGACGTTGGCGCCATCCGGAATCAGGAGCTCTGCATGGAAACGGGGACCACGATGGGCGGCCTGCAAAGTCTGGGCGCTCCTTGGGCAACCTTCTATCATTCAGATGGCTTCCCCCACACCCCAACCTCTCCCAAACCACTTCCCAGGCAAGCTTGGTCTACTGTGACAATGAACTCAGGTGACTCCAGCCACCCTTCCTCGGCAGCCTGTTAAGCTAAGGGCTTTCACACTCAACACTTGAACAGCTCTTTGTGCATGTGGGGGGTGGTGGTGGTGGTTGGAACTGGGATGCCCCTCATAGTCCTGGGTATTTGCATACTTGGTCCCCAGTTGGTAGCATTGTTTGGAGAGGCTTAGGGGGTGTGGCTTTGTCGGAAGAAGTACATCATGGGGTGTGTGTGGGTGGGGGTGGGCTTTGAGAGTTTAAAGACGAGTCATTTCCAGTCCAGACCACCTGCTTTGAGCTTGCCTTTCTTTTTTTTTTTTTTTGTTTTTCGAGACAGGGTTTCTCTGTGTAGCTTTGCGCCTTTCCTGGAATTCGCTTGGGAGACCAGGCTGGCCTCGAACTCACAGAGATCCGCCTGCCTCTGAGCTTGCCTTTCATGATGTCAGCCATCAGCTTCAGCTCTCAGCACCCTGCCATGGACTCTCACCCTCTGGAACCATGAACCCAAATAAACTCCCTTCTGTAAGTTGCCTTTATCACGGAAGCTATCACAGTAACAGAAAAGTAACTGATACATGTATGTATATATGTACGAATAATTAGATGCATAATATCACACACACACACACACACACACACACACACACACACACACCGGCACTGGGCTTTAAACCCAGCCTCACACATCCTAGGCAAGTACTCTACCACTGAACTACGTCCCCAGCCCTTTCTCCGAGGTACTGGCCTTGACTATGTAAGGTAAGAAGTCTATCACTGAGCTACATCCCCAGCCAGCATTTTTCCTGTGACTTTTGTTGTTATAGTTTTTTTTTTTTTAAGATTTATTTTTTTCATTATGTATACAGTGTTCTGCCTGCATGTATGCCTTCAGACCAGAAGAGGGCACCAGATCTCATTATGGATGGTTGTGAGCCACCATGTGGTTGCTGGGAATTGAACTCAGGGCCTCTAGAAGAACATCCAGTGCTCTTAACTGCTGAGCCATCTCTCCAGCCCGTTGTTATAGTTTTTGTGACAGGGACGTATATAGCTTAGGCAGGCTTCCTACGCTCTATGTAGGTGAGGATGACCTTGAACTCCTGATTCTCATGCCTCTACCTCCTGAGGGCTGGAGTTCCAGGTGTCACCAACACGCCTAGTTTATATGCTGTGCTGGGACCAAGTCCAGGATCCTAAGGATGTTAGCTGAGCTCTCTAGCAGCTGAGCCACATTCCAAAGCTCTTTATTTTCCTTTGAAACAGGGTCTCACTAAGTTCCAGGCTGATCTAGAACTTACTTTGCAGTGCAGGATGGCCTCTGACTCAAGGCAATCCTTCTGCCTCACTCTCTAGATGCTGGGATTACAGGTGTGAGCCACGACATCTGGTTCTAGGTAGGCTTTGAACTTGGATCTTCTTGTCAGCCCCTTCAATAGTTAGGATCACAGCCCATGTCTCCACTCCCAACTGCCTCCAGCTCTTTCTTTCTCTTTAAGACAATGTCTCACTAAACTGTCCAGACTAGCCTTGAATTCACTCTGTAGCCCAGGTTGACCTTGGCCTCCTAAACACTGGGATTACAGGTCTGCACATCCATGCTCAACCTCTCACATGCTCTCCTGTGTGTGCCTGTGAATGTGAGTGCTCATGCATCTTTGGAGACATACAGTTCCAGAGAACAATCTTAGGTGTTGTCCTCAGGAGCCTGTGACTGTTGTTGTTGTTTTTGAGACAGGGTCCCTTACTGGCCTGAAACTCATCAAGTAGATTAGCTGGCTAGTGAGCCTCAGGGTGCCTCCTCTCCTTGTCTCGCCAGCATCGGGATTACTGATGAACAACGCCATGCTCAGCTTTCCGACACAGATTCTAGGGAATCCAGTTCGGGTCCTTGTGCTTACATGGCAGACACTCTACTAAGTGAGCCGTGGCCCCAGCCTTTTACTATTCATTTTTATGTGTATGGGTGTTCTGTCTGCATGAATGTATGTCTGTGTACCATGGGCATGCCTGGTGTTCACAGAGGCCAGAAGAGGGCGGGCGTTGGATCCTCAGGAACTGGAGTTATGATGGTTGTGAGCTGCCAGGTTGGGGCTGGGAATCAAACCTGGGTCCTCTTAATATTTTAATTGTGTGTGTGTGTGTGTGTGTGTGTGTGTGTGTGTGTGTGTGCACGTGACTGCAGATGCCCACAGAGGTCAGAGGTGTCAGTTCCCCTGGAGCTAGAGTGACAGGTGGTCATCAGTTACCTGATGTGGGTGCTGGCAACCAAACTTGGTCCTCTGCTAGAGAGTGTGTGCTCTTACCCACTGAGGCGTCTCTCCAGCCCTCACACATTCTTTGCTGACGACCATCTCACTTTATACCATGATTTATAGCAAAAACTCTTGCCTTTCTGTCCAAGCCTGATCAACTTCATACTCCTGAATCCAAGATCACTTGGCCCTGTCCTAACCCAAGTTCACACAACTCCAGGGTCCTCATGGTGAGCCAAATAGACTCATTCCCTCTTCCAACCCCTTCAGTCTCCTGCTCCACCAGGCTGAACCTGAACAACTTCAAATCCTACAAGCTTTCTACATCTCCTTTTTCCATCTGACCCGAACAACGCCAATGCCACACAACTCCCATAAAGACTACCCTGAGCTAGGACCACCTTTTGACCTCACAGAATGAAGGCACAGACATTTCACACACTTCATGGTGTCTCAACACTCTGCCGAAATCGACTTGTGATCCTGCTAGCCCAGGTCCAGCTGAGCTCTGTGATGGTCGGTGCCACTTGTAACTTGACGGGCACTAAAGTGACATCAGAGGCCAGCCTGGGCCGATTACCTGGATCAGGTTAGCTGAGGGGAAGGACCTGCCTGAATGTGGTGGCATTACCTGATGGGCTGAGGTCCTGCACTGTTAAGAACACAGAACGGATCTACGAGATGGCTCAGTGGGTAAAAGCACCAGTTGCCAAGCCTGGCAACCTGAATTTGGTCTCTGGAGCCCACAAGGTAGGAGAGAATGAACGCCCTCAAGCTGTGGCTGACTTCCTCATATGTACTATGGCATGTATATTCCCTACCCAAAAATGGGGCGGGGTGTTTGCTTGTTTTTTGAGACAAAGTTTCTCTGTGTATCAGCCCTGACTGTCCTGGAACCCACTCTGTAGACTACGCTGACTTCGAACTCAGCTATCTGCCTGCCTCTGCCTCCTGAGTTCTGGGATTAAACATATGCACCACCACTGCCCAGCCCCACCCAAAAAATAAATCAATAAAATTTCTAAAAGTTTTTAAAGGAGAAAGCAAGATGAGCAGCAGCCTCCACCTCCCTCTGTTTCCTGACTGCAGGTGTGGTGTGACCAGCAGCCTCGAGCTTCTCGGAGCTCTGCGAGCTCTCCCTGCCATAATGGACCGTAGCTCTCAAACTGTGAGCCAAGCTAAACCTCCCTCTCTTCGGCTGCTCATTAGGTGTTTGTCACAGTCCTGACTGCTGCCCACCTCACTGGCCCCAGCTTAGACTGCAAGCTGTCCCTGCTTACCTCTGTCCCCAGGCAGGACCTGGAAGAGCTGGTAGTCACGGGCCCAGGGCTGGGGCACATTGTGCTTCTCCAGGGCTCTTTGCACCACACTGGGGGCTTTGTCCTGACAAGTGAGCTGGAGAAGAAGGACAGGAAAGGACCAGTGGAATGGTTCAGCAGATAGAGCTTGTGCCAAGCAACAACCCGAGCTCAATCCCTGGCACCCGCATGGTGGAAGGAAAGAACCAGTTCTTGTAAGTTGTCGTCACACACACACACACACACACACACACACACACATCCCACATAAATGTAATTAAAACTTTTAGAAGAGGGACAGGTGGTAAGGGGACAGGGTCCCAGAGCTAAGGACAAGGCTGTCCCCTCCCAGCCCCTCACCAAGATGCTCCGATACAGGTTCCCATGGTTATTGTTGATGCTGACTCGGATGACACGGGCCTCTGAGGTCTGCTGCCCAAGGAGGGGAATTCGAGAGCTGCTCAGGGTCAGGGTCATAGGGGGGTCCATGTTCAGAGACAGCTGTAGGCAGTGTGGGGTGGTGGAGGCTGTGGCCTTGCTCATCCGTGTGACGGAGGCCACGAGGCTCCTTCCCCACTGTATTCGATCAGCTGATGAACACAGACACACCCAGAGTCCTCACACCCCTTTCCTCACACGCGAGAGCCTCAGGACCACACAGTTAGGGTACACTCACAAGACCCAGCATGTGTCGTCCCATCCCACGGACCCCAGTTCCCTGTTACAGAGACAAACGGACACATGACCCATATTCACACAAAGCCAAGTCCACAACGGGCTCCTGAGGGGACAGCACATAGTGAGCACACATAGGTGTGCTCACAGCGGGAAACCCACAGTATTCATCGGTGAGCAACCTCACGCGTGGTCCTGCCGATGCTTGGCCCATTTCCCTATCATGTGTGCAGACTTTTAGGGACTTGTACGTCCTTGAAGAGGTGAGTGAGGCAGCTGGAGCTGGTGGTGGCACAGAACTGTTATCTCAGCTACTGGAGAGGATAAGGTAGGAGGATCACAAGTTCAAGGCTAGCCTGGGCAACCTAGTAAGACCTGTCTCAAGACAAAAAGTAATAAAAGTGCTGGGAGCATGGAAATTGGTCACTGACCTAGAACACCCAGTGAGGGGCTGGGGGCATGACTCAGTGGTAGAGCCCCTGCCTAGAATCCCCCAGTGAGGGGCTGGGGCGTGTGGCTCAGTGGTAGAGCCCCTGCCTAGAACCCCTCAGTGAGGGGCTGGGGTGTGTGGCTCAGTGGTAGAGCACTTGTGGGGTTCTAGATTTGATCCCAGTATTTGTTTGTTTGTTTGTTTGTTTGTTTATTTATTGTCATTGTTATTGTGGACACATGATGTCATGGGGCCCAGGCTCATTATGTAGACAAGGATGGCTTTGAACTTCCGGTTCTCTTGCCTCCATCTCCCAAGTGCTGGGATGACAGGCCTGTACCACCACACCTGGCTGGAGTATTGCTTATTAGGAAAAAAAGTAGTGGAGATCACACCTGGTGTGCCCTATAGACAGGTGGAAATCCAAGTCAGACTGAGAAGAAGCCAGAAGGTAGGTGATGGCTCATGGCCATGGAGTGTGCAGTCTCCCAAAGCAGCAGAGAGCAGTCAGTCTCTGCTATACATACCTGCAGTGCTGTGCACGCACACACACACATGCATGCCCACATGCACACACAGATTCTGAACCCTGGGTGTCCCAGGCCTCAACACAACCACAGATTATCATGGTACCTTGTTGCTGGGGCTCTGGGGCCCTGGGGAGGCTGGAGGACTGCCAGGAGGAGGTTCTCCACTTTTAGGACTGGATGGGGGAGACCCTGGAGACACACTGGCAAAAACACAGAATTCAGGGTGGGGTGGCTGGCCGGACTTTTGGTCCCGATGTCTCCAGTCCCTTTTACCCTGGTTATTCACCTGGAGGTTGGTGAGGCTGGATCCCCGGGACTCCCACCAGGGGAAGAGTTCTTCTCCCGGGACAGCTTCCTAGGGTGAGGACAAGGGATGGCTTAGCTCTGGGAGTGGATCCCCCAGTCTCTACCCACATGACTCCCCCACACATCCCGACACTCACGCACTGAGACGCTTTGTGAGGCTGATTCGACGCCGAATCCGGGGGGAGCTGGGACAGGACGCAGCTGGTGGCTCAATGACCCGGGAGACTCGGTAGCTGGGGGTTCAGCATGTGAGAGGTGTGGGCGCAGGAAGCAGAGCGAGGGATGAGGGGGAAGAGCTGGCATGAGGTGTGAATCAAGTATAGGGTGGGGAGAGAGGAGGGGTTAGGTGCCAAGGTCAGGATAGGAATGGGAATCACTGGGGTATCAGGGTGCATTACAGATGGGATGATCTGTTTGGTTAGTGGGGTGCACAGAATTTACAGGGTGATATTAGCTAGGGGTGTGGCTCAAACATAGAGTGCTTGCCTAGAACCCCCCAGTGAGGGGCTGGGGCGTGGCTTAGGGGTAGAGCCCCTGCCTAGAATCCCCCAGAGAGGGGCTGGGGCGTGGCTCAGGGGCGTGGATTAGGGGCAGGGTATAGACTTAGAATGTGTGACGCACTAGCACTGCAAATGGAAAACAAAACAGAAACTGCAGGGTGAGACCACAGAGCTGAATTGGGCCAACTTCAAAGTTCAGGGACAGATAATTCAGGGGATCAACAATAAAAGTCATGGTTGGATAGAGTGAAAGGAAAATCTAGGGCTACTGGAGTTGGTGGCCAAATGAACATTAAAGCTAGCATCAACCAGGAACTTATGATCAGCCACAGATCTGGATGATGGGATCAGAAGTCCACAGGGGGAATGGGTGGGACATTCAAGTTGAGTGACTAGCTGGACATGAAGGGTTGAAATCAGAGTATAGGATGGGGTCAAATTTTGGTTTGGAGGCAGGTGGTGGCCTTCAGACAGGAGAAAAGAAAGGTTACAGGATGGGGTCAGGGAAGCTTCTGGAAGGGAGGGAAGGGTGGGTTGTGTGTGATCTGGACTTGGTTGAGTGGTCACCTCTGTTCCTCACTGAGCTGGCGCTGGGCTCGAAGGGCAGCCAGGATTGGTGGCCGGGGGCTCAGGCTGTACAACTGGCAGCGATGCTGTAGCTGCTGGATTCGGGCCAGGATCTCCCACTCCTGAGGGGGTGTCTTCTGAGACCCTGCCCCACCCTGCCTCCCACCCTTAGGCAGCCCACCCACCCAAGCACCCACCCACTCACCTTCCTCCTCTTCTCAAAGTTGATGAGATTTCCCTGAGGGGGCAAAGCCTGCCTGAGCTACAGCATCCAGGGTCAAGGGTCAAAGGCCAGTTCAAGAGCAAGATGGTGTGAGCCACCATGGTGTGTGTATGGGGGGTGGGTGCAAGGCAGGACCACAGGTGGATACCTGGGGGGGCGATGTGTGGGGGTAACAGAGCAGGGGTCAGGAGTCAAGGGTAAGGGGTCAAACCTTCAGCGTATCCGGTAAGGCTGTGTCCAGCATAACCAAGTCTGTGAGAAAGGTGCCAAGGTAGGGGACAGGCCCTGGGGGCAGTTTCTGCAACCCAAAGCTCCAGTTACTCCCTGGCATCACTGGCCCCACGCCCCTCTCCAAGAGTCCCCCTTGCCATTCCCATCCCCGTCCTGAACCCTATCACTGACCGATGGCCGACTTCCGGGGAGGCAGTCATCATCGTGGGGTCCCTCAGAGGCCTCCTCCTGAGAAGAAGGGAAAGACTAAAGGAACCTGAGGCCCACTTTGAAACTCCTCACAGAGACCACTTTGAGGCCCCCACATATACCCATGTTGCCTTCAAAAACCACAAGCTAGGGGCTGGTGAGGTGGCTCAGTAGGGGAGGGGACCTGCCACCAAGTCTGACAGGCTGAGTGGGAATTCCAGGACCCACCCGGACAGAACCAGTCTGACTGTGTGTGGTGTGAGTGCCCTCCCACACACATATACAGAGAAATAAGTGTAATTTAATTTGTTGTTGTTGTTGTTGTTAATCATAAGCCGGAGGCTGGGGCTGGGGCTTAGTTGGAGGTGCTGGGTTCCATCCCAAGTAGTGCACAGACTGGCTGTGACAGCCATCCCAGAACTGGAGACAGAGGCAGGAGAATCAGGCACTCAAGGGCATCCTTACCCTACTGGAGACCCTGCCTTAAAACAAAAGAATATCACAAACGAATTGTTAATGCCAGACAGGGTGCGGAGTCACCCCGGGGACAATGAGGGCCCACAAGTCAGGGGTAGCCCTGGAGCAGGGGGTGGGCCCCCAGATGGGAAGAAAAGGGTTGTCCCCAGTCTACTTAGAACAGGCCAACTGGGAACCTCTGGAAGGCCCCTGAGCTCACTTCTGTCATTGTTCAGACAGTACAGTTTAGACAGCAAGAGGTCTGCTCTGTCCCCATTTGGGCCGGAGTCCACTACAGGAACAAGGGTGCGTCTGGTTCTTGGTGTCAGGACAATGCCTGGCACACAGTAGGTGTGCTGGTTCTTGGTGGGTCAGGACAATGCCTGGCACACAGTAGGTTTGCTGGTTCTTGGTGGATCAGGACAATGCCTGGCACACAGCAGGTGTGCTTTTTGTCCCTTGAAGCCTCCTCCTTTGAGCTACATCTTCACTGGGAAGGTTTTTTTGGTTTTGTTTGTTTGTGTGTATGAGGATGGGTATGTGTAGGTGTGTGTGCAGTGCCTCAGGGGGTCAGAAGAGGGCATCAGATCCCTTGGAGCTGCATGAGTGGACCACTGGAACCAAACTCAGGTCCTCTCAAGAGCCAAGTGCTCTTGACCACTGACCATCTCTTTGGTTCCCCAATGTTTGTTTGTTTTGAGATAAAGGTCTTTACTGTAGCCCAGGCTGTTTGCAAACTTGTGATCCTCCTGTCTCATTCCTGAGTTCTATCCTTCAGGTGTGACTGAAGCCACCTGCCTTGCTATCCATTAACAAGGTATTTTCTCTTCTTTTCTTTTCTTTCATTCATTTTGTTCTTTTTTTTTTTTTTTTTTTAAGAAGGGTCTTATGAAGCCCAGGCTGGCCTCAAATTCTCTTTGTAGCATAGAGTGACTTTGAACTCCTGCTCTTCCTGCCTCTGCCTCCTGAGTGCTGGGATGACAGGTGTGTACCACCTCATCTGTTTTACACAGTGCTGGAGATGGAACCAGGGTGTCATTATGTGATGTGAGCCTCTACCAGGCCAACCCCGCTCCAGCCCACGGCATTTACTGAAGGTCTCCTGTGCTGTCGTGGGCTGTGTCGTGTGATGACTAGCCGGGGGTGACCAAATGATCAAAATGTCTGGCCATTCGAGAAGAAAAGATGGGATAGCCAAGATAACCCTAACAGGGAAGGCAGGAACAAGGGCCATCAGGTGGGTAAGGGGAGTGTGGAGATGACTGGGAAGGGGCCTCTTGAAGGGGGAGAGATTTGGAAGAGACCTGCAGGAGGTGAGTGGGCCTGGCACCCACCTATCTTGAGGGGTATAGAATGTTCAGACCCAGGAATCAGGCTCCATGCTCATCTACACAGAATTCACACTGAGGACAAGTACCCGATTCTAACCAGAACCTTATACTGCTGCTGCAGTAAGTCAGATGTACTGGCTCACATTCGAAAATCCTGCTTATCAAGGTAAATTCCTAGAACATGGCTCCTTCCCTCCCCCCTTGGCTATGACTCTGGCCTTAAGTAACCCTTTCCTCTGACCTTCCTGCATTTTGCTGAATGAATAAACAAGGCTGATGTTGGTATGAGTGAAAGAGAAAGCAAGCCCGAAGAGGAAGTGTTGGGCCAGCTTTGCACAAGATCACCGAAGGAAAGGATGTTTCGAGAATATGATGCTTCCCTGGGATGGACTCCAAGTCCCCTTAACCCTCACTGTCCTGGAATGTGCAGTGTAGACCAGGCTGGCCTTGAACTGGCCTCAGTCTCCCAAGTGCTGGGATTAAAGTGTGTGCATCCAGGCCCTGGTTTTTTGTTTTTGTTTTTTTAAATTTTGTTTCCTTTTTGTTTCATTTTGAGACAAGGTCTCTTGGAGTTCAGGATAGCCTTGAACTCACTTTGTAGCCAAAGATGTCCTTGAACAACCTGTCCTCCACCTCTCAAGCGCTGGGATGAAAGGCTACCCCACCATGCCTGACTTACATGGGCTTCATGCATGTGACTAAGCCAGGTTCCTAGCCCCCTTTTTGGGTTTCTGTGTGTGTGTAAATATGTTTGTGAGTGTGTGTGTGTGTGTGTGTGTGTGTGTGTGTGTGTGTGTGTGTTAGGCAAGAGGTCAACACCAATTATCCTGGGACTGGAGAGATGGCTCAGTGGTTATGAGCACTTGTTCTCAAAAATGACCGAGTTTGATTTCCAGCATCCACATTCCTGACCATTTAACTCCAGTTCTAGGGGATCTGATGCCCTCTTTTGATCTCTGTAGGCACCATGCGTGTACACAGTACACACATATACACAGAGGCAAACATACACAAATCAAGTATTTCCTATTATTGATCTCTGTATTTTTTGAGATAGTGTCTGTCTCTCTCTCTCTCTCTCTCTCTCTCTCTCTCTCTCTCTCTCTCTGGTTTTTTGAGACAGAGTTTCTCTGTGTGGCTTTGAAGCCTTTCCTGGAACTAACTCTGTAGCCCAGGCTGGCCTCGAACTCACAGACATTCACGTGCCTCTGCCTCCCGAGTGCTGGGATTAAAGGTGTGCGCCACCACTGTCCGGCTAGGGTCTCTTTCTTAACCTGGAACTTGATACTTTTGGCTAGATTGCCTATCCAGTGCCTTGTCCACCTGTCTCTGCCTCCCTCGTGCTGGGATTACAGCGGTCTCCTGTTCGGCATTTATGTGGCCGCTCAGAGGCTTCTGAGCTTAGAGACTCACGCCTGCGCAGAAAGCACTTTACAGGCTGAGCCATCTCCACACTTTTTGGATATTTTGAGACAGACTCTCACACAGTTCAGGCTGCTCTTGTTATGTAGCCCTGGCTAGCCCGTAACTTGCTGTGTAGATCAGGCTGACCTCTAACTCACCAGTGTTCCTCCTGCCTCAGCCTTCCAAGTTTTGGTTTATAAGCATGAACCACCATACTTTCTTGAATTTGGGGTACCCAATACCTGGGAAAGAATTGCTCGGCAGCTGAGATGATTATTCTCATCAGAAAAAATCTGCGACAGCTTCCTGAAAGTGGACAGTGGTTCCCTGTGGGGGTGAGAGAGGCGTGACCAGGGTCAGCAGAGGGCACAATCAGAGAGTCGGGATGGGCTTTACAGCAGAGGGCGCGGAACTCACCGGCTCACGGCTCCCCAGCTGCGCTTGAGCCTGTAGATGGGGTTAGACTGCAGGGCAGACAGGATAGCTCGCAAAGAAGAGAAATTGCGAAGTTCCCTGCAGCGCTGGGAGTGAGGGGGGTGGCTCGGGTCAGCGGCCGCACTCCACATCTGTCTCCCAGGCACAGCTCCTCTGATAACCGAGTCTTGGTGTTTTCGTTTTGTTTGTAAAGACAAGGACTGCTTACAGAGCTGAGGCTGATCTTTCTGCCTCCACCTCCCTCGTGCTGGGATTACAGGTATGTGCCAGTACACCCGGCTTGAGGGTGGGTTTTCTGATACCAGGTCAGACTCCAGAGAGTGACTAAGCATGTAAAGCGACATGCTCCCCTTTCTCCAAGGAATCTCTTCCTTGTTCCCTCCCTCAGCTCTCAACCCCTCCTGGCTGAGCTGGCTCTTCCATCCATCCCTACGCCTGACTTCTCTCTAGTTCCTCAGTTCCTCTTTTCCCAAGTCCTCCAGGATCACCTTTCCCCTCCCCGACTCCTCCACGCACCCCAGACTCCTGATCTGCTTTTTCCTCTTTTCCCATCCCCCATTGCAATGCTATTCTTTCATTACACCCACTTCCAGGCTCCAATCCTTAACCTCACCAAGCTGGTTTCCCGCAATTCCAGGCTACTCTCCTGGTCTCACCCTAGGCCGGCTGCTGGACCCCGCCCGAGCCGCACCCCCAGGGCACACCTGGGCGATGCGGATCCACTTTTCGATGCGCTGTGCCCTCTGCGAGGCCGCGAGGCCGGGCGCGGCGAGCACCGAGCCCAGCACGCAGCCCGTAACCGCGTTGAACTGGGCCACGGTGGCGCGCACTGTCGGGGAAATGCCTGCCGCTCCGGGCCGGTCGCGCTGAGACCACAAGGAACCCAGGCACTCGCAGGTCCGCACGCGCAGGAAGAGCTCCTGCGTAGGGGAGAGGAGGGTGAGACGGGAGCTCATCCCGCAGGCCTCCCCCTGCCCTCCCACCCTGCCGCTGGCTGGGGTCCCCACCACGTCCATCAGGGTCAGCTGCTCCGCCACCTCATCCACGCTGAAGTCCAGAAGCTCGGGGCCTTCTGAACAGGGGCCTTCCTCTTCCTCGAAGTCCTCTGCAAACTCTGATCTGGGGGACTGGGCAGCCCTGGGCGGGCCTGAGGAATAGATACAGTGCTTAAAACTCACATTTGGGCTGAAAGGGTGGCTCAAAAGACAGGGGTTGGATTCCCAGCGCCCACATGGTAGCTAAAACTGTCTGTACCTTGAGTCTCAGGGGACCTACTGAATCTACAGGGTGCCTCTGCGGCCATCATGCACACATGGGATGCACACACGGGATGCACACATGGGATGTAAGTACAGGCAAAACACCCAGATACATGTACACACAAAATAAAAGAAGAGCGAGTGAGCGAGAGACAGAGAGAGAGATGGAGAGAGATGGAGAGAGAGAGAGAGAGAGAGACAGAGAGACAGAGAGAGACAGACACACACAGAGAGAGGGAGAGAGAATGAGAAGGTCTAAGAATGTGGAGGGAAGAAAAAAGAAGTCTCAAATTTGACCAGGCCTGCTGCGGCCAGCCTCTTTGATCCTAGCACTTGGGAGCGAAGACAAGTGGAGCTCTTGTGAGTTCTAGGACACCCAGGGCTATATGGTAAGACATTGTCTCAAAACAAAACAAAACAAAGAAACCACCACCACCACCACCACCACCACCACCACCACCACCACCACCACCCACACACACGGAAAAAAGTCTCAAGTTTGGGCTGGGGCTCGTGGCTGTGTGGCACTTGCTCAGCATGCCTGACCCTGTGAATCCCACAGGAGTCTAGATTGCCTGTGTGACCTTAGGCAAGCGCCTCTGCGTCTCTGAGCCTCACTTCCTCACCTGTGAACACCGAGTGTTTTTTTTTTTTTAACATTTATTCATGTATTTAACTTTATGTGTATTTATGAGTCTGCAAGTGTCATTGTTTATCTATGGAGGTCAGAGGACAATGGGAGTTGGTTTTCTCTCCTTCCACCCGGAAGGTTCCAAGAATCGAACTCAAGTAGCCAGGTTTGGCAGCAAGCACTTTCACCTGGTGGAGCCATCTCCACAGCCCCGCTCTGGTGGTTTTGTTCTTAGTTTTGTCTTGTTTTGAGGTGGCTTTCTACACCATCTAGGCTGGCCTTGCTCCTGCCTCAGCTGGGATCCCAAGAATACGCCACCACACCTGGCTGTGTTCTGAAGTGTTCTCTATTCTGTAACACCCCCTTTCCTGCCTCTGACGGACGACACTGGGGGGGGGGGCACTGGGCAGTGAATTTGGAACCAGCCCCGGCTACACAGTGTCTGTAGCTGGGGCTACAGAGTGGGACTCTGTCTCAATGTGGGGTGGTGGCGGTGTGGCACTGCTGAGAGGGTTAGGGGAGATTGCTGCTAAGGCTGAAGCCTCCAAAAGCTGTCTTCACTCACACACACACACACACACACACACACACACACACACACAGACATGATGTGCTTCATACACGAAAATAAATGAATAAATGTTAAAATAAAATAAAAAACAGAGGGCTGGAGAGATGGCTCAGATGTTAAGAACATATACTATTACTCCAGAAGACTGGAGTTTAGTTCCAAACATCCATGACAGACAGCTCACAACTGCTTATAACTTCAGCTCCAAGGGATCCCAACTTTCTGGCCTCCACAGGCACCTACACTTGTGTGTGTCATCCCCCATATACAGATAATTTAAAATAAACCTTAAAAAATAAAATAAAAACATAGCCTCTAATTCTATCTAACTGTGGTGGTGAACACCTGTTACCCCAGGGGAGCAGGATTGGGAATCTGAGGTCAGTGGAAACTTCATAGTGGCTTCAGACATGCACAGCTATACCCTATCTCAATAAAACAAAAGACAAACCCCAGAAAGCCAAGCCCCAGCCCCAAATTCTTGCTTGGCTGAACGTCAGAACACAGGTGTGAGGCCCTAGGTCGATCCCTAGCCACACACACAAAAGGAAAGTTCTTCTCAGGGGCTGGAGAGGTCACTCACCTGGTGAAAGACCCTCCTCAGGAAAGACCCGCAAGACCCGCAAGACCCGCAAGGCAGAGGGAGAGAGCTGCTCTCCCTCACACTCCCTCCACCACCACATAATAAATAAGAGAAATGTCATAAAAGATTTAAAACTTGAAAGCAGGAAAGGAAACTTCTTGGTAGTCAGTTAAGTGGAGAAAACATGTCAGTAGGCATAGCCAAGTAGCTGCTACTCCGTAGAGCAGCAGAGAGTGGCCTCGTCAGCTCAGGGCTTGAGGGGTTAAAGGATGAGGATTAGGGACACAGACAGCTAGGATAAGGTCAACAGGAGTGGGGAGATGACCCCCTATAATCGCAGAGTGCAATTATTCAGTTAGCTAATCCGAACTGTCCCTGCTTGTGGGGACAAAGCCAACAGGAGCCTTTGCTCCTGCACTCACAGGATGCAGGAAACCCAGGAATCAGTCACAAATGTCATGCAGGAAAATAAGGCAGGAGAGTCACTCTGAAGAGAAGTGACATTTCTTCCTGTCAGATTTGGCGCCTTTCATCCCAGCACTCAGGAGTAGAGGCAGGACGCTCTATGAATTCAAGACCAGCCTGGGCTACATATCAAGTTCCAGGCCAGCCTGGGCTACATATCAAGTTCCAGGCCAGCCTGGGCTACATATCAAGTTCCAGGCCAGCCTGGGCTACACAGCGAGACACTGTCTCAAAAAAACCCAAACAACAAAATTCAAAATTTCATTTCGGTTCATTGAGACGGCTTATTGGCACATGTGGGCCATGGTGTGCCCCCCCCCCACCAAATAATAAATAAATGAACACATAAGTAAACAAAACTCACCCATCTACTGTGGGTGTGCAGGTCTCAGGAGCCTGTTCTCTCCTTTCTTATGTGAGTCTCAGAGGCAAACCCAGGCTGTCGGGACTGTCTGCAGGTCCCTTTGTCTGCTGAGCCTCTCACCAGCCCCAGAAGTGACATTTCAACAAGACCTGAGTGAGATTTGTAACTTTTCTCTCTATCCTCAACTTTGTTTTCAGACAGGGTCTCACCATGTAACCCCGGGTGGCCTGGAGCTCACTGTGTAGCACAGGCTAGCTTCCAGGCTAGCTCACAAATTTGTCTGTAGTGTTTGCTGGTACCTCAGTACTCATAATAAGGTGTCAATATGATGTTTTGGCATACACTCCACTGCACCTGGTAGATATCCAAAAAGTCAGATTCAGTGGGAAAATTGCCTCAGTTGCAGAGGGCTAGGTTCCATTCCCCAGCACCACAAATAAATGAATAAATAAATAAAGATTAAAAGCAAGCAAAACAAACAAAGAAACATCTGGGCAGCGGTGGCACACGCCTTTAATCCCAGCACTTGGGAGGCAGAGGCAGGTGACTTCTGAGTTTGAGGCCAGCCTGGTCTACAAAGTGAGTTCCAGGGCAGCCAGGGCTACACAAAGAAACTATGTTTCAAAAAAACAAAAGACAAACAAACACCAAAACCAGGAAACAAACAATATCACTAGGTAGGCTGGTGACACACCTGCAATTCCAGCACTACCAGAAAAGGACTGGCAGTGAAGCTCAGTGGGTGGAGTAGAGCCTAGCATTGAGGAGGCCCTGAGCTCAGTCCCCTGCTGTGTAAACCACACATCTGTTCAAGGTCATTCTCTGCTACTTAGAAATGTGCTCAGCACAGGGGATATAGCAAGAGCCTGTCTCAAAAGTAAAACAAAATTATGGCCATAACTGTCTGTAACTCCACTTCTGGGGATCAGATGTCCTCTTCTGACTCACACTGGCTGGCAGCCCATGCACACGGTGCACTTACTGCAGAAAAAGCACTCAAACACATAAAGCTATAAACAAACAAACTAGTTAAAAAAAAAAAACAAAAAGACTACAATAGTAACAAAAATAATATTAGGTATAGCAGCACATACTTGTAATCCCAGCACTGGGGAGTTGGGGCAGGAAGATCAGAAGTTAAAGGTTATCCTTAGCTACATATTGAGGCTAGCCTGGGCTACTTGACGAGATCCTGCCGAAAATTATAAACAACACACAATAATAATATGTCTGGTCAGATGGCCCAGCCATTAAAAACAACAGAACCCATTTAATGGTAGAAGGGGAGAACAGACTCCAAAGGAGTGATGTACTCTGTGGCATGCAGGAATCCAGATACACGTGTCACACACACACAATAACAATAAACACAAGTCAGACAAAATACAAAGACATGTGGCCAGCCACTATTGCTTACTGATTTTCTGTGTGTGGGATGTCCTTCCCAGGAGGGTGAGAACCCTAGTCCACCATGATGTGGCCAGAGCTAGTGTCTCAACGCGTGCTAAATGGAAAATTCCATGGAGCAATCATAGTCATCGTTCCCATTTTGCACATAAGGAAATCGAGTCTCAGAGAGGAGAAGAGACCTAACCAAGGTCACACAATCAGCAAATGGCAGGCCTGGGATTTGAACCCAGGTTGCTGCTCTTGGCTGGGTAAGTACTTAGCCACTAAGTGACATCCCAGGCCAGAGAACAGAGGATCTTGGAGTGCAGGGGGACACACTAGGCAAGTGCTAATATTGTTGATAAGGACTTGTGATCAGGTGGAGAAAATAAGACTCGTTTAGTTTAAAAGTCTTGCCTATGGGGCTAGAGAAATGGCTCTGGGGGTAACATGTTTGCCATCCATGCAAGTGTGAGGAGCTGAGGTCAGATCTCCAGCACCCACAAACTGCCAGGCACAATAGTGCAAGCTCAGCTCTGGGGAAGCAGAGACAGGAGGAACCTTGGGCCAGAGCCAGCCAGCAGCCAAATGGGTGAGCTCCAGGTTCAGTAAGAGACCTTGTTTCAAAACAAGGTCGACAGCAACAGAGGGAGACAGCTAGCACTGTCCTCTGACACATGAATACATACATAACGCGACACACACACACACACACACACACACACACACACACACACACGTTAAGGAAGGAAGGAAGGAAAGGCAGCTTTTCCGGAGGGCTGGGGATGTGGCTCAGTGGTAGTGTTTGCCTAGTGTGCAAAAAGGTCTGATCTGAGTTCATTTCCAAGCACTAAAATAAAATGTGTTCAGGGTCTGTCATTTTGAGAGGGTAGCACAGTCTCGGGATTCCACCAGCACTGAATGTCCCTTACCTGCCCAAGCCAGGCGCTGATCCTCCCCTGCCTGCTCTCCCTTAGCCTCCTCCAAGAAATCTTCTAGAAGTTTCTCTGCTTCCCTAGCTTCTGCCCCTCCTGGGGCTGCCCAGTCCAGAAAGATTCGGACATTGCCCAGGTTCTGATGGGCAGGGGGATCCCGGAAGTCCTGAGGATGGTCTCGCAGCCAAGAACCGAGTACCGAAATCACAGCCCTGCACAGAGAAGGATGTGTGACTCAAAACTAAGTCCAAGATCTAGTCCTTCCCAACCTTGCAGCGGTCAGGCCTGACCTTGAGGTCCCTTCCCCCACTCTCCCTTGGGTCGGGGATGGGGGGTGGAAACCAACCTCAGGTTCTTGGTGAAGCTCAGATCCTGCCCCTCTGCCCTCTTGCTGTCTACCCTGGGAAGAAAGCCTCTATCAGATGGGAACGGAGCGACAGAGCTTTAAGACCTGTGCGCTGGGGTTCTAAATTGAGGGGATGGGGGCAGAGGGGGTTCTGGGGATAGGGACCTGAGAGTCTCCTGAGAATGACTGACCCAGGAGGTGGTGGTGGCGGTGGCGGGGGTAGCAGAAAGCCCAGAACGCGGGCTGTGGGCACAAAGGCCCGGTGGGTGGCCAGGAAGGCGGGCACGAAGCCAGGATCCTGCTCACGGTCTCCGGACACCAACTCATGCACCAGCCGCTCCAGTCGGGCGGCCCTCAGCGCCCGCACCTTGCTGGTGCGGTACTGGAGGAAGGTGTCGGCAGCCGGGTTGGGAGCCTGC
>CABHPP010148713.1:0-18380 GCA_902168425.1 Peromyscus attwateri
CATACATACACACACACAGAGAAAGCGCTTTAGTCACAAAAAGTATTGTATGGCAAATCTAGAATTTGAAGAAAAATGGGCTAATGTAATGCTGAATGGAAGACCAGGGCAAGGATACATTTGGGGGACGCACCCATAAACAGTAAGGAGCTCTTAGGCACCATACACAGGCCATACAAAGGCCGGCATGAGCCTGTATGTTCTGTGTGGTGTCATGGGTGAGGAAGGAGGAGGAAGTTAACCTTGTGGAGGGAGCTTGAATCGGTCAGAAAACAAAACATTTGTCAGGGCTCTTCAAAACCATGGGCCTTTGTAATGTGTGAAATTGAACTTCTGACCCTGCTTGCTTCATGGTGACTTTGGTTTTCCTTGCAAATTATGTGGTATCGGGTCTTTAGATGTGGGACACACAGAACAGTCTGATAACTATGGAGATGTACCATTCTTTTTGTGGGTAACATGAGATTGGAGAGCCGAAGCAACCACCAAAAAGGGCACTGGAAATTGAGATGTGGAAATTGGTGAGAAAAACCTAGCCCTCCTTTGTGTGTGTATAATGAAATGACTGCCCTGTAGGCTGCTCTGCATGTGTGGTAATGCTCGTCCTCCATAAGTGAGTGAGAAGAGCAGACAGACCCTGGCAGCCCCAGAAGAAAGCAGTGCCCCCTCTTCCTCCGGCCCAGGGTGACCTCATGTTTCTGCTCCTGCCTGGACACTGATGTGTTCTTTTCCTGCAGTGACTCAAACTGTGTGTTTGGTAACATTCTTTCAACTTGCGAACTCTCACTTCTTGCCAAGAGGCCCCGAGTACCTGGTTAATGATCTCCAGTGTAAATGACTCTAACCTGGTTGGGACAGCTCAAGTGCAATCGCATGCCCTCCTCTGGGGACTTCTTCCCTGCCGGCCACCTGCCCACCTGTGGGAACTGGGCAGATCCAGTTTTCTGTGCTCTTTCCTGGGTGGAACAGATGAGGCGGAACTAGAGATGCTAGAGGAGAGAGAGGCTACCAACCGCCCACCAGAGGACTCACAGGTAGCTCGGGGGGCCCTGAGGTCCGCAGGCACCTGGGAGGTGGCCGGGTGGCAGCAGATGATGATGGTGTTGGATGATGATGTCTGCCATCTGCATGTGGTCACTGCCCAGGTCTTCTTCAGACACCTTGGCTGCTGTCTGCTCCTGCTCCTCTTTGATTGACACACTCAGTAAATGGCAGAGCTGTCTAGATGGCCTTTGAACTTGTAGGGTGAGGAGAATACACAGCAGTGTTTCCTTCTGACAGCACTGGTGATTCTGGATGTTCACAGTGACGCCTAAAATAAGGGGAAAAATAGCTTTTATAGTAACGAGACAAGACTTCCCCTTTGTGATTTTTTTTTAAAGATATCTATTACAGGTAGGTTTTGTTTGTTTGCTTTTGTTTTGTTTTGTTTTAAATAAAAGACCCCAACCTGCAGTCTCAAGTTTCTCATGGGAATGTATGTGTTCATCACAGTTCCCTGTCGAATGACGATCATCTCTAACCTTCTCTCTATCATAGCAGAAGGGCAGACATGAAATCTGAGGACATTTACATAATTGCCTTTATTTTATGCGTCCTGTCCAAAGGTACCTTTCCCTTTTCCCTGCCTTTAGTTGTGTTTTAGAGAATGAGGCCAGCGTTAACTGTGGGTGGTAAAATGATCCTTGGGCTGCATGGTCCTCTGAGGCAGAGTGTGGGTGGGTCGGTCATGAGCCATTTCGGCCTCTTTCCCGGGTCAAGTTCTGCCTCACACAGGCTGGATTGGCTGCCGGCTGAGACTCTGATGTTTATTCTAGAATCATGGGATGGGTAGGATTAAATATGATTTTTAACTGAATTCTTTGTTACTGGGAAACTACAAAATGTATGTTACATGCCTTTTTTTGTTGTTGTTTTAAGTACCAGTTCAGCTGGGTAAAGTGGTACATGCCCAGCGTCCAGGTACTTGTGGCGTGGAAGCAGGAATACTAGGAGTTCAAGGTCATCCTTGGCTAAAAAACACGTTCAAGTCACTGGCTCTAATGAGACATTGCATCAAAACGAACAAAAACAAGAAAGCATCATAATTCATTACAACTGAGGGCAAAACATTGACTTTGTATCTTTGCTTGTCTTTAGTGACTGTTTTATATAGATGAACACTGGCTTGTATGAAGGGTTTTTTAATGACTTTGATTGTGTGTGGGGGTGGGGTGCACGCATGCACGTACATTGATGTGTGACAGCGCCCATGTGGAGGCCAGAGGACAGCCTCGGCTGTCAGCTGTCTCCTTCTCCCTTGTGTGAGTCGGTTGTTCGTGTTCATGGCTGTGTACACCAGGCTAGCCGTCCTGCTAGTTTCTGGGGCTGCTTCGGTCCGGGCCTCCCCTCTTGGAAGAGGGCTGAGATTGCAGCTGAGCAGTCCTCACCCAGCCTCTCCTCGGTTCTGTGGATCCACACTCCAGTCCTGTGCTCACATGGCAAGTGCTCTGTTCACTGACCCATTTTCCCAGCCGGTATTTTAAAAATAGTCACCTCATTCACATTGGACTCTGCTATGTATACTCAGCATTGATTGCTTAAAGTGGTTCTCCAATAGTGGCTGTTCTGTCCCCTTCCTGTGGTAGCTTCTGGAGACTTTCATTGCTTGTCACAATTTGGGGAGGGGAGATGATGGTGGGAAGTGGTGGGCGCCTGTGGGTTGGGGCTTCTTGCCGGTCTGATCTCTGCATTTGTGCAGGAGGCACCTGTCACATGTATCCAGCCCAACCCAAGAGTGTCTACAGTGTTGGGATTAAGAGCTTGGCTTTAAAGAGTATATCTGGGGTAAAACTGTGTGTGTGTGTGTGTGTGTGTGTGTGTGTGTGTGTGTGTGTGTGTGTGTTTCAGTTGGGCATAGTTAGCAAATTAAAAGAGCTCTCACTGATACAGCTTTGGGGTAATAGAGTATCTTTGACAAGGCCAGGCAGATGGCTTTGGGTAAAGCTCCTTGCTGCCAAGCCTGATGACCAGAGTCCCACCCCACAACCTGCTGTGATAGAAGGAGAGAACTTACTCCCACGAGTAAGTAGTCCTCTGACCTCCACACACGTGTTGTGTGGCAAACCCCCCCCACCCCACCCCACCCCAAAAAAACCCAATCAACAGATACATGTAAAAAGTTTTTTTAAAAAAGTATCTTTCAAGTTCGAATTATTGGTAGAGTGCCTTATTTTAACATAGCCTGATAGTTAATAACTATTAAGTTAATAGCTACTTGATACTTTTTATTTGTGTTGGGGGGGGGGGGCAGACTTGGGTTGAAAATCAGGGCCTTGCAGCTTCCGGCTGAGTACTGGATCACCGAGCTAGAGGCTCTACCACCTCAGTTTCTGGATCACCTGTTTGGAGCGGGGAGGGGGCCTTCACAGAGAGAAGCAGCACATAGGCTCTCTGGCTGTGGGCCTCTGCGTCTCTAGATGGGCCTGGGCTCATCTCTGACATGATGCCGAGAGGGCAGGCACACATGGTGGCCCTCATTGTGAGCCTGAGGCTGACATGAAAAGGAATTGTGCCCTTCTAGAAACGGATGCCCGAGATTTTAGTGCTAATCAGTCGAACGTGCTCCCTTTGGAGGTGAAGGAACCAGCTTGGAAAGGTTAGCTTTCCCTTTCTAACGTGTTTTTCTCCTCCTTTCAGTTCTTAGGGCAACTTTGCCTGTTAATTAATTCACTTCTCAGTTAATCGTGTGCTCATTTCTGACACCTTGTATTGTCATGCCGCCTTCTCTTAGAAATCTTCAAGATTAATTTTTTATGCATATGCTTTTTGACTCCTTAATTAGATTAAACGGCTTTGGGGGAGGGGATAATGGTGGAAGTACTTCTGGGTGCCTTCATGTACCCAGAGAAGCAGTTTGTAAATTTCAGACCCAAAGAACGTATTTGGTGACCTGAAACAGCAGCACCCTTTTGTCATATGGATGATGCAGAAGTACATCAGCCCCCTTCCAGTAGACCTGGCTATTCGCAGGTGAGGCTGCTGTTCTATAATAAGCAGCCTCGAGCAGGTGTTATTCTGGCATTCTAGTGGGAATTCGGAACACTCCCTGTCATCTTGGAGACAAATAGTCCGCCCAGAGCTGTATTAAGCTCTGCCCCACTCTGTAGTGCCCACAGAAGAGGCAGCTTTCTGCCCATAAAACCTGGTACCTGCCCCACGTTTAGAAAAGTAGAGGGGTCTTGCCCTTCTACACGTGATGCACATGAGACCCAGGGTATGGCAGGACAGTGATCATCCTGTGTCTCCTGAGCCTGCTTTCACACATAGCCCACTCCCACCCTCCCCCACCTCAGCCAATGTATTCTTTCTGCTCTCTTCTCCCCCCCCTCACCCCTGCCTGCCTTAGCTAGACTCCAGTCTAGGGAAATACTGTTCAAAGTGCAGTCCATGGACCAGTAGCAGTACAGCGCCTGATAGAACAGGCAGCTGTCAGGCCCTGCCCAAGACTTGTGGAGTTGGACTATGCTAATTATGTGGATTCCAAGGGCCCTCCTATACAAAGGTGAGTGTGAGGAAGCCCTGATCGGATGGCACCTTCAGGAGGGGCACCAGAAGTGGTTAGTTGCCAGGGACAGTGCAAATTCCTTTTCAGCATATGGATTCTCACTTCCCCTGATGCATCCTCTACCCTGGCTGTCTGTGTGCAACCCAGACTTCCCCTGGAACCGCCTCAAGCTTGGCCCCTTTGCTGTGGGGTCTTTTCTAGATAGTGCCATCTGCCACTCCTGCTTCATGCATTCATGAAGGAAGGCTCGTCCTCTCTAGCCATCTCAGAAGTCTCCCCCTTCTCTTGTTTGAAGGGCGTCCTGCCTTTCTCTACTGTATGCATTTCCCATAGAATCCATATCTGTGGTTCCAGATTCATAGCTTCAAGCGATCATAGACTCGGTGGAAAGCTGAAAATATGTCAGTGAAAAAAACTGCATCTATACTGAACAAGTCTAGAACCTTCTTCCATGTCACCCTTTCCTTAGTACTACAGGAAGACTATTTTCCATTTCACTGATAGGGCATTGAGTATAATAAGTTATCTAGATATGGTGTAAGCTCTATGGAGGATGTACACAGATATAAAATACTGTGGCATAGTATAACATGCAGGCTTTGAGCATCCTCATGTGCTCGTGTCCTGGAGCCAACACTCCATGAACACTGAAGGAACACTGTAGCCTCATCCTTACCTATATGTACACGTGAGCATTGTTAGTTTACAGCTTTGCTTTATGGCCGCCATGAGGTGCATGTCTGTGCATGAATGAGCACAAACATGTTAAAAATGGATGTTGTGGGGCTTCCATATGTACTTACATAAAAACTTAATTGTAAATCACTTCTTAAGTCATGCATAAACAGACTTGGCAGCTGAAGTGATTCAAGTAATGAAATTGTTGTCATAATAAGAATCATGGCTTGTTGGATTCAGTATTTCTAGTCTCTGGATTTCAGTTTCAGGAGGCCGGTTTTGGGAAGTGGCAATTATCTAAGTTGAGAAGTGGTGTGGTGAGGTTTAGCACAGTGATTGTAAGGTTTTAGTGCACCAAAGTCTAATGTTGATAAAAGTACACAAATAACGGGAGGGTTGCTTTTGTTTTTCAAAAGACAACTTTTAATACTAAGAAACAGATGATCTTTTTTCCATATGCTGTGCTTGGCTGCACCCAAATTAGTAAATGCTAAAATAACTGTGGCTGATTAAAAACATTTCGCAAATTCTCTTTACTTTTTATGTAATTAAAGTAAGTTCTTCATTTAGTCCTCATCTCTGAGATAAACCCAGTCTTGCCAGACTGTCTGGGAAGATTAGTGAATCAGACCCTAAACATTTGAAAAATAACAACTATGTAACTCTGTGACTTTAGTCAGGATACAAAGACATTCCTCAGCTCTAAGATTTCTGTCAATCTTGTCAGCCTGATGCCAGCGAAGCCCCTTCTGGTAGTCCAAAGACCGTTGCTCTGAGCGACATGGTGACCTAAGTGAAGTTCAGCTTTTGCAAAGCACAAACTGTAGCTGGCTTTATGACTGGGTTGGTCACCGTGCGTGCCTTCCACTTCCCAGGCTAAGGGTGATTCGTTCGTGTATCATGTTTGTTTCCTTAATGGCCTGACTTTGCTTGTAAGTAAGTTGGTTAAATACAGTGCAGAAGGATAAAAGTCGTTTCTTGATTTCACGACGTTCACATTCTAATGGGCACCTTGACATTTCCACAAGGAGAGGTTTCACCAGATCCTGCCAACCAAATCGGCACACGTTTAGACAGACAGCTGCGGTTCTTGTTGCTTTTACAGGTATTTGTGCCTGCTGGTGACAGGCTGTGACATAGGAAAAAAACATACATTTCTGAGCTTTAGTCAGTCATTTTAAAATTAGGTGTAGAGCTTCCATAGCCTTCCTAATCTTAAACACATATTATGTAAGAGGTCTTTTTCTTCATTGAAGGGTGTGTGTGTGTGTGTGTGTGTGTCACGTGTAGAAAGTTGGGTATCAGTAATATACTGTGGTAAGTTCTAAAGGAGAAGTCACATCACGTAGTTTGTGAGGTAGAAAGGGAGCTTCCCAACTCTGAAATTAGATAGAGTTCAGTGAAGGGGGGAAAAGGTAAGAACACAAAGCCAGAAAAAGAAGAGCCCTGCATCCTACCAGTGATGGTGTAGAATGTAAATCAGATGCAAATATCCAGTGGACTTTGAGCAGCTTAACAGACAAGGCTGTGCTGAGTTCTGTCCTTCATGGTTATCCATAGAGACATACATAAACAAAAAATGTGTGTGTGTGTGTGTGTGTGTGTGTGTGTGTGTGTGTGTTAAAGAAAATCAGTAGAGCATTAAAATTATTAACTATTTAATAGCAACTACAAGGTATTCTAAGATCTGCCGTGGCAATATAGAATCAGCTGTAGATACTGTACCTCCTTACCATGACAAGCTTATGTTGCCTGCTGTTTATAGCATCAGTCTCTAATTTCTAATGAACTGATGTGGTTCTGTGATCATCAGCCAGCTTGTACTTGGACAGTTGTGGGTCAGTAGGATCCTGAACAGTCAAGCCTGGATAACACTGGGAGGGAGTCCTGATCACAATTGGCTAAGAGAGTAACAGAGATTAAGGAAGGGAAATAGGGTCACCTGGCAAAAATATTTGCCCTCTCTCAACATTATGGAAGCTATATTTAGAGGAAATGTTTGTGGTAATAATATTGGAAAGTTTGTTTTGTAATCCTAGGGAGCTTGGGTTATTTCATCTAGAAGGACGTGGGACGGGAGGAGGGGAGATAGAGAGGCTGGAGTGTGTCCATTGGGAGAGAAAAATGAGATGATTAATTGGTGTAGGATAAGAATAGAAAGCATGTAGGAAGCAGAATCTTGAAACTTCAAGGCTATCCGTTAGTCATTAGTTGAAGACTTCGCTTTAGGAGAATTGATAGAGACCCACCCACCTCCAAAAGGGGTTTCCAGCCTTCCCTTTAAACACAGGTAGAATAGTCTAAATATATTCTGTTTTAGCATTTTTCCTTTGCTTCTTTTTTCTGCCCCTTTTGCTCCTGGTAAGCTCAGCTGCCTGCTCTCTGCCTCAGGTGTGGTTCTTGTCTTCTTTGCACCGTGTCTGTGCCCCAGGATCCTCTCGTCCTGGTCCCTCTACACCCTCTGTGTGAGGATGAGTCTTCTTACCTCCGGGGAGTACCTGTTGGGATACAAGCTTCTGTGGGAAGGCCTCCTCAGTTCCTGTCTGTCCTCCGTATGTTGGTGACACTCTGCTCTATGTCTACCAGATGCCCTAAGCATCCAATAAGAATGTGGCTTGGTTCAGCTGAATGAAGTCAGTTTGAAGACGGCACCAAGTTTCTCAGCTAGAAACAGCCAGGCTCTCATTTTCTGTTTGCAGAGCTGTGTTTGCACTGGGCTGCTCCCTCCTGGCCTCATAAACAAAACCATGGAGGACGGCCACGCTGCCTGAAGTGCCTAGAGATACGATCTTATAGCTGAAAATAGGTGGGAGAAGTATTACACACACACACACAAAAGGGACATGGAAGAGGTGAGGGGACAGATATGTTCAGGACTGACAGTTCTGTTGAGATGGGAGGTGTTGCGTATGCGGATATTTGAAGCGGGCATGATGGCGTGTGACTCCCCGACCCCATTCGGCAAATCCTACAGCACAGACATGGAAGCAGGATCCAGTGACATTCCTACACACAAGTGGCACATGACAGGCGCCAGTAGTATTGTGGTGGAAACATGGCGTTGTCCCTGGGCACTTCAGCCTCCTACCCATCCACAAGCTTCTCGACACCCTTGTCTCCTCAGTTGTCCTGTACCCTAAAATCACACCGTAGTTCTGCCATCTCCGGCTTTCTCTTTTGCTAAGCTTTAGCACGTCCATGTGTGCTAAGGATGGCCGTAGTCAGACTAGAGCCTGATGAGAAGGTACGTCAAAGGATCAGGTGAGAAATCTGCAGGGGATAGCGAGCATACACAGGTGATTTTTTTGTACCAGAACACGGAGCTGATGGCCAGTGAACTCTGGAAAACAGACCGTCCTAACAATCTTTTCACAGGTGGACAGCAGCATGCATGGAGGAGAAGGAACCAGTGCTTCACTAGGTGTCTTGTTTATAGGTTTTTGTGAAAAATGGGGAAGGGCATTTGCTCAGAGTTCAGGCAGAGCCTTGATCTGTTGTGTCAGAGCTGGATTTTGCTCTCTGTAAGTGGAGTCCAGTCTTTGTATATATACATGGGGGTGGGAGCTGTTCCAGTCTTTGTGTATATACATGGGGGTGGAAGTTGTTTAAGGTCTATTACTGTTGTCAGTGCACTAGAAATGAGTGAAGGTATCTGGGTTGTCAGTGTTAGGAAGAACCAGCCAGTGCATTCTAAGAGGTTTGATGGCATAGAACCCCTGAGCCCTGTTCTACACCTTCATGGAGTTTCTGGACTTGGTGACAGCAGCAACATTGCCCTTCTGCAGTGATGTTCTGGGGACTCTGTCACCCCGAAACTTGCCTCTGAACTCTCTTCATGTGCACTAGTGCCCAGTCTCTGGCTGGCGAACGGGGGCCCACAGATGGCATAAACAGGGTGTGGCGCAATTGTTGAGGTTCACATGAGGTAGAGAGCTGTAACTCTTTCCCCCCTAAAGTGCACCTGGCCTGAAGGAAAGAGATTGTTTCTAGAGGTTCAGAAGACCCTGAGGAACACTAGGTGGGGCCCCCACCCCCAAGACTTGCTGTTGCCATAGTAACATTTTTATTACGGAAATTTGCTGGGGAGAGTGTTCAAGAACAAAGGGAAAGAATTAAGTGTAGAAGATCCTGAATTTTCCTTGGAGTTCTGGCCCTCACAAGGACTGGCTAGCAAGCCAGAGGGAGGTTCCGCTTTAACCCTGGGATAGATTATTAGCATGTTAATTGTTGTCATGAGTCAGAACCTCTAAAATGTGTTCCCCTAAGGAGGTTGAGCCTCCCTCTCCGTCTCTTGTCATAGGGTCTAAAAATGGAAGCGTGAGTCCGAACTCTTTCCAGATCATAAAATGATTCTGAGTTAGTAGAGCACAGATGAACGGGCTTCTGTTTGAGTGTCATTTCCAAATGCCTCCAGCCAGGTTGGGACCTCTTAACACCTCAAAAATTCTCATGGCGAGGATTAAGGGAATAGCAGCAGGGTGGCTTCTCATCTTAGGTGGCCTTCTTAAGTAGGTCAGAGCCTCCCACACCACCCTGGAATACATAGACCTTGGTCCCTTCAGTATCCATTTCTGTGACTTGCTATGGGAAGCTGAGATGAGATCTCTTCTCCTAATGTGTGTTGGCTGACCCAGGAGCACCGTGGCTTCAGAAGGATCCATTCTTCTCGCTCCCTGAGTTACCAGCATGTGCCATAAATGCCTCTCCCCTAAGCTTACATGGTGACCCACAAGCAGGGTTTTGTCCATTCAGCATCGAGTGGCTTAATTTAGGATCACAGGTACAAGTGATTTTTTTTTTTTTTGTAGACTAGAACTAAATGGTCTTTTTAAATAAAAAACATAGAGCCAAATACAGAGTCAGAAGCTCAAGAGATCCGAGCACTAGCGAAGAGCCAAGACCACCTTATCTTACCATTCACTGCTGTCCTTCCCCTGAGAGACCTTCTTCCTGTGTCTTGAGTTTAATTGCTTTCCTGTTCTACCTGTTCATTGGCTCTAAACCCAGCCACATGACTTCCTCGTCACTGCCTGTCTATACAGACCTCCTGATCTCTGTGGTTGATACTGGGATTAAAGACTCAAGGGTCACCACGTTTGGCTGTGTCCTTGACCACACAGAGACTCTGCCTGCCATGTGATCAGATTAAGGCTGTGGGCTACCACCACCTGACTTCTATTCCTGACTCGATAATGACCTCTGATCTCCAGGCAGACTTTATTTATTAACATACAAATAAAATCACATTTCAGCACAATTAAAATATCACTTTTTTTCTTTTTTTTGGTAAATGGTGGTGGGGATTTGAACCTAGGGCACTACGGATACTAGCCTAGCATTGTAACACTGTGCTATGTCCTCAGTCCTACAGGATGTAGTTTTAAGACCAGGCAGAGATACCTATGGACTGCAGGATTTATTTTGGTAGTAGTTTTTCTTTTGCCGTGTTTTTTGTTTGTTTGTTTGTTTTGTTTGGTAGTTATTTACTTACTTATTTATGACAGGTCTCACTATCTAGCCCTGGCTGACCTGAAACTAGCTGTGTAGAACAGACTGACTTTGAACTCACAGTGCTCTGCCTGCTTCTGCCTCTCTATTGCTGAAATCAAAGGTATGCACCACCAGCATGTGCTACTTTTTTCAGACTTGCCCATGAGCACAACCACTGTTTCTGGACTGTAAAATGCAGGCTAACAGCTACAGGGTGTGAAAGGGAGATGGAGATTTTACTTAGATTTGGTCTGTGTGCTGGGTAGTTTTCTGTCTACTTGACACAAGCTAGAGAGGAAGGAGCCTCAGTTGAGAAAATGCCTTCATGAGATTGGGCTGCAGGTAAGCCCGGAGGGCATTTTCTTAGTGGTTGATGGGGGAGGGCCCAGTCCATTATAGGTGGTACCATCCTGGGACTGGTGGTCTTGGGGGTCTAGAAGAAAGCAGGCTGTCAGTAAGCAGCACCCCTCCATGGCCTCTGCATCAGCTCCTACCTCCAGGTTCCTGCACTGTGTGAGTTCCTGCCCTCACTGCTTTTGATGATGAACTGTGGTGTGGAACTGTGAGCAAAAGAAACCCTTTCCTCCCCAATCGCTTTTTTTTTCCCCATGGTGTTTCATGACAGCAACAGTAACCCTAACTAAGTAACAGTAACCCTGTGTCAGGAACGGAGGCCACACCTCTTCTTGTCATCCCTGCCCTCCCATGGGCTTGCCTTTGCTCTGCTCTGAGAATGCCAGCTATGAGTTAGTTCACAACATGACTTAATGCACTGTGGCTCTTCAAACCTTCATCTGATCTAGACCAGTAATTCCAGCCCTCAGGTGGTACAGACAGGAGGGTCAGAAGTTCAGGTTTCCTTAGCTACATAAGGAGTTCTAGGGCACCCTGGGCTAGAGACTTAAAAATTTGGTTTCCATATGTGGTAATTTTTCTTCTGGTTCTTTGAAAAAAGTTCTTACTATTATATAATATATCATCTAGACCAGGGAAGTAACCTTTAGTATTAAAGGTTGGGGGTACAAAGTCACTTTAAGGCGTGAAGTTTGTATTGTAAGAGTTTGGAAAGTGAACCAAATAGAAAATTGACGAAACAAAACAGAGGACCCGGGTTCAATTCCCAGCACTCATATGGCAGCTTACAACTGTATGTTCCTTTAGTTCTAGGGGATCCAGCACCCTCACATAGGCATACACGCAGGCAAAACACCCATACACATAAAATAAAAATAAATAAATCATTAAAATAGGAACAAACCAAAACCCTGAAAGGTTGACTAAATCGGGCAGCTGGCTAGTCAAAAGGACAAACAGTAAACTCCCATCATTCCAAGGATGGAAGACAGGAATCCATAGTAGGGGCCTGCAAGGTGACTAAGTGACTGAGCCCTGAGAAGGACACTGTGAGAGACTAGCCATGCTGCTGATGTCAGGCCCAGCGAGCCGTCCATCAGTGGCTCTGCCTAAGACTGGCAACCCAAAGGCCTAAATACATTCTTTTTGCACTAGAAATAACAGTGTAAACAGTGCCCCTTCCACTGTGTCTGTGCATGCACATACACGCGCGCGCGCGCGCGCACACACACACACACACACACACACACACACACACACGCCTGTCTGCCTTGATGAATTCTCCAGGGTGGAAAGTACAGCTCCAGGACTCTCGTCAGACAGACAGGTAAAGCCGCGCATGGATTATGAGCAAGTACTGTTGATTTCCCACAAAATCCTTTAACACAGAGTGAGAAAGATGGGGGGGCAGGAGGAGCCTGAGTTTCAGTGAGTCGGAGCTCTACGTGAGATCCTTCCTCAGAAAACAAACAAAAAAAGTTAGGCCATAGTAATGGGAAGAGAAGAGGGAACGGGGTGCATGGTGGGTGGGTAGTAGAATTTATGGGAAAGTGTCATACACGACCCCAGCCAACATACTTAAAAAAACATAGGGCTGATTCATTAGTAAAATACCAGTGACCAAAACTGATCCAGGAACCAAGGTAAAGCTGGACAGACCAGTTTCCATAGAAGGGACAGCTAGGGCAGTGGAGAATTGCCATGGAAAAAGGCAGGTAGGCCACATTGATAGATACATATGTTTTTAAGCTATTTCAGCTAACCTTTAAAGAACATAAAGTCTGGGTGTTGCTTATACTCCTCGGAGACATAGTGAAGCATGGAAAGGCTCCCAGTTCACCCCGAGAATCAGCGTAATTTTAATCGAATATCTTGGTACTCCCAGCGTGGGTGGGGGAGGGGCTCATGAAGTCCCCACCCCTAGCTGAGAAGCTGTTGGCAATTGGTGACTGCTGGGTGTGGGGACGGGGATGATGGATTTTCTTCAGGGATGCAGTCCTTGAGAGATGACCCATTCTCTCCTCCAGTGGATGGTTCTGCGTCAATGTACACATAGGCAGTACTAGATGGATTTGGTAGGCTTAAAAAAAAGCACATGAATTTGCAAGAGTGGTGGAGAGGATAGGAACAGGGAGGGGATAGGCGTCGGAGTTTATAAAAATGTATTATATGCATATGCGAAATTGTCCAGACAGTGAAATGCTGACATGCTTTGAAGTTTGGCTTTGTTATTAAATGAGCCACCATACTGGGAATGACACCCCCGTCCTCTGCCAGAGCAGTGACGTGCTCTTAAGTGTTGGGCCATCACTGTAGCCCCATGCTACGTTTAAGCAGTGTAGACTATTATTATCTATGCAAGAAGTTTACAATAGCTTATTAACCAATAGATGTGTGAGAATATTAAAGGGCTAATACATTGTAGTCAGTACCTCCTCCCCAGTGAAACTGTGGTGTATAAGGCTGGGGACACATCTCATTGTCATCATGTGACGTACAAATGTATCCAAGGAGACGTGTGCTTGCCGGGAAGGTAGAGACTAGAGAGCTGGCTGATAAAGTTTGGTAGATATTTCTAATACAATCAATCTGAAAAAGCTGAACAGGAAGGAGAGATTAACAGAAGGTCACCAACGTGTGTGTGTGTGTGTGTGTGTGTGTGTGTGTGTGTGTGTGTGTGTGTTTCACAACAGCAGATACTCAATGAACGTCAAAACTCTCAAACTGTTCCATTTCAAATTATGGATCAGCAAAGGGGTCCCCCTTTTCAGTTGTTTAATATTCTATTAAAGGCTCACTGAAATGTTTGTGTGCCTGGGATTCCAAGAGCCTCTAAGGAAAGACAGGTTCTAAACCAATAAGAAAGGTTATCAAGGGAGCTAGATTTAAAATACAGATAAACATTTTAGGAAGATGTCTGTTCTTTCAAAGACAAATGCATGGAAATGCAAGGTAACTATTTGTCTTAGAGTTTCTGTTGCTGTTAGAAAGCACCATGACCAGAAACAACTTGGCGGGGAAAGAGTGCGTTTCATCTTCCAGTGCCATCACTGAGGGAAGTCAAGGCAGGAACGAAAGCAGAAGCCATAGAGGAACAATGCCAGCCAACTTGCTTAGCCTGCTTTCTTATACCATCCAGGACCACCTGCCCAGTGTGACACCACCCCAGTGATCTGAGCCATCCCACATCAATCATTAATCAAGAAAATGCGCTTCAGACTTAACCTACAGGCAAATCTTAAGGAGGCATTTTCTCAATGGAGGTTCCCTCTTCTCAGATGACCATAGCTAGTGTCAGTTGACAAAAAAAAAAACCCTAACAGGCTCAATTGACCTCTTGTCATTTTGACACACGAATATATTGCTATTAAAATTCCTTTCTTGTTTGTCCCCAGGATCTCACATTAATCACAATATAAAACATAGCATGACTTTTAAAGTTTTACAGTCTTGAGAAGATTCAAATACTTTAAAAGTTCAGTCTCCTTAAAATAGCCAAAAGCTCTTTGAAAATCCAAAGTCTCTCTCTCAGTTATAGGTTCCTACAAACCAAAATCGGTTACATACTTTTTATTCCAAGAAGGAAGAACCAGGGCACAGTCACAATTTTAACAAAGCAAAGCAATATAAATGAAATCCTGTTTTAATTTATATTGTGTCCTCCGTCTGGGATACACTCACCATCTTCTGGGCTACTCTTGCGCTCTTCCGTTCACAGGGCACATAGTTGCTCTCATAGGCTCAGGCCAGATCCACTCCACAGCTGTTGCTGTCCTCATCTCCAAAATTCTGTTTCTGTTACAACTGGGCTGCACCTTCACCAACATCCTCCCTTGGACAATCTTCAGGGTTCTCTGACCGTGTCACATGGTTCCAAGACCCTCTTCTCTGCATGACCCCTTCAATCCTGGGGCTTCTAGTGCATCTGAGGCTGCACCCACACACACCAGTGTCCTCTCCTGGTCTCTCACAGTGCCAGTCCTCAGCTGCTGCTCTCTCCATGACCCCTTCATGCCTTCAAGATCAGTCCCACCTGAGAAACTCTTACACATTACCAAGTGCGTCGGTTGACACTATGTACAACCTTGGTTCCCACTAGACCACAGCTTCTGGTTGCTGACCCTGAGGAACCACTTCTCAGAACATTTCACCTCGATGATGCTGGCCTTTTTTTAATCCTCATTAATTTCTCAGCCTCAGTAACCAGGTTTGATGGTCCCAGCAAAGCAAAGGTTTCACCTTAGTGGTTCTGTGCCGTTTTGAAACATAGCTGATTCTTCAGCCCCAGCTGACGAGAACCACAGATTCTTAAGTCAGAATATCAAATGGTCCCCGTTGAGTCTTGAGGGGACTCTCAGAACTTCCCTTTGAGGCTTCTCAAGCCAGGCCTCCATCATTTGCACTCTTCTCAGCATTCTTTATCTTTAAAGCATCCCTTCAGAACATCTCATTAAGTTCTGAGCACACGATAATTTTTTTAGCCCCAAGTCCTAAATATGTCCACAGTCCTCCCCCAAATGGTCACATCTTTCACAGCAATGTCCCACACTCTTGGTGCAGTTTCTGTCTTCATTTTCTTTCTGTTGATGTGATAACACAACATGACAGATCAACCTGGGGAGCAAATGCGGTCTCCATTACGTGTAGACCATTACAAAGGGCAGTCAGGACGGGACTCAAGGAAGGAACTTGGAGACAAGAACTAAAGCAGAAGCCGTGGAGGAACACTGCCTCCTGGCTTGTTCAGCCTGCTTGCTTCTCTCCAGGAACTCTTGCCCAGGGGTGGCACCGCCCCAGTGACCTGGGCCCGCCTCCATCAGCCATCAACCAAGGAAATGCCCCTATACATTTGCCTAGAAGCAATGTGATAAGACATTTTCTAAATTGAGGTTCCGTCTTCTCAGATGACCCTAGCTTGTGTCAAGTTAACAACAACAACAACAACAAAAAACCCAAAAAACAAAAAGGGAAAAAAAAAACAAACTAACCAGCACACTTGTCCTACATCATCCTTAGTGAAAAATATGCAATAAAATCTGAAGGAATGAAAATAGGAAACACATGAATGTATTTGATACAAATTCATAAGTAAATTCATTGCAATTCTAATTAGAATTTCAGAGGTTTTTTTTTTTTTAATTGAGTAAAAACAGTCTTGATGTTCATATGAAAGGATAAATGCATAATTCTGGGGAAGAGCCAAGATGAACGTGATGGGGTAGAAAGGCAAAGTGAACACAGATTTGGCTCACAGATGATCACAGTATGCTGAGAAAACTTTCATGGTCAAAGCCATGTGGTGTGGATTCAGGGGGTCCGAAGAATTTAGTGGAACTAAACAGATAATGCGTGGCTCTCTCACTGAGTAAGGGAGGATTCATACACTCGGTTGCACAGTGTTGAGAGACACATGTCCTCTCAAGGACAGAACAGGCACCGCCGTCTCGTCATCTGAGTGGGGGTGGCAGCAGTGAGGCGGGGATGACGCTGTCAGTGTTCTTCTCAGAAATAAGCCCCAGAATCTTCTAGAGCCTCAAAGTACACAGACAGTTCGGTTTTCAAGACTCGAATGTAAGAAACTGATGGTAAAGTCTTGGTGGGAGGAAGGAGTCGAGCAAATTTTAATGCGGATAAGCTATAGACACTGGAGGCCTATTTTAATGGAAAAACCTTCTGTGGTAAAAGAAACATGATTTAAGTAGAGCGAGAGAGCAGTTACGACAGACAGTGGGTGACTGTCCCTAGAATTCCAGTAGCTTGGACAGTGGTAAGAACAGCACACTCAGAGGAGAAAGCAATAAGAACTATATTAATAAACAAGAGCTGAGTGTGGTGGTACACACCTGTAATCCCAGGCTGGAGGATTACAAGTTGGCTGAGTAACAAGACTTTATCCCAAAATAAAATGTGTAAACCACAGAGAATAGATGCAGACAAGCAGCAAGCCTGTTAAAAAACACAGTACCTCTTGCTAGGAAATGCAGAGCAAAATGAGACATACTTGAAACCCATCTGACTAGGAGGGGACAATACTGGTCAGCATGATGTCGGAGATATTGTCATGATACTAAGTGTGTTAGTCACGGCAACCAAAAGCGTAGCAGTCATTTCTGATATCGTCACATGTATTTGTTTGTTTATGGAGGGGGGGGTGCTGTGTGTGTGTGTGTGTGTGTGTGTGTGTGTGTGTGTGTGTGTAGGTCAGAGGACAGCTTGTGAGAGTTAATTCTCACCTTCTACCACGTAGCTGGGTATCACACTCTGGTTGTCAGCCCTAGCGGAAAGTCCTTTTATCTGCAGAACTATCTTACTGGTCCTGGCCAGCAGTTTTAATGGAAGAAAGACTTGGTTCTTCATGATTTCCAATGCTTCAGTCTGTGGGTAGCTGGCACCGTTACCTGGGGCCTGGAGTAAGTCTGAACCACTTGAAGGAGGAGGCTGTTCACCTCAGGGCGGAAGGAAGTAGAGTGACGCCGTACCTGTCTGGAGCCAGCTTCCTGCTCTTCCCCTTTGGTTCCATCCAGAGCCCAGCCCACGGTGCCCCGCATTCAGGACAGGCCCTCACCTTGGTCAGTACTCTAAAAACTCCTTCACAGATGGAATTACAGCTCTGCTTGTGTAACCTCCCAGTGCAATGGAGCTATGACCAAGTTTAACCATCACACCGTCATAAACATGTGGCTCGCCCTTGGCTGTGTTGCAAAGCAACAATTTTACAATATAAAATTCATTGACCTCTCACCTGCTTCCACCCAGATCTCTTTTAGAAATTAAAGTGCACACAGTCCTATATATAAATAGATCTATTATGCCGTCTTAGTAGCAAAATACCGACAGTCTGAACAGCCATCAGTTGAAAATGGCTGGCTTATGGAACATTTGTGCTCTTTAATATCATACAGTCATCCTTGGGAAGAATTAGAACTGTGTCTGATTGGCTTTGATCTCGGGAGACTTCAAAGTGTGAGCATGGGGAAAAGCTGGAAATGGTTCTGGTCTGAGCTGCGGGGGTGGAGCAGAGGTTGATGTGGGTGACAAGGAACAAGACAGCAGGGATTGCCAAACCTCTCCTCCCTGCCAGATTACCAGCTGAGCTGCTACCCATCTGGCTCCCGTGTCAACCACATCCCATGTTTTCTCTGTGGAGGAAGCTGCAGAGGGCTGTGGTTTGAGGTTAGAAATCCTGGCTTCATTCTCTTAGACCATGGATTCTTTTTTCTTATTCCAGCGTGCTCTTGAGTTGGTCTCCTGATACCCTCCTGGATTTTCTGAGCGTATTAATTAAATTTCTCCTTTTTTTTTTTTTTTTTTT